>JALPQI010004305.1:0-79313 GCA_025490895.1 Thaumatotibia leucotreta
ATTTTCAAATAAAAATTAAAATATTAATAATAATCTTTTAAGATACACTGCCCAGTTAAGGGTAAACTTCAGTTCGACGTTTCAAACACTTTGCAGGGTTCGTGGTCTGCGTTTTGAGTTTATCCGTTTTTCATAGTTTTATTTCATGATTAATAACTGCGGTAACCGAAGAAAATTTTGTAATTGAAGTAATTAATCGACTAGCAAATTTATGACAGCGGCGTGTCAAAGGTATAATCGGCGTATTTTACATGTGGTTTATTTTGTTTGCTTATAAGGTCATTATCACAAATTTTCCTGTAACTCGAAAAGTACTTATTTAGTATATGTTTTACGGATCGGCAAAGTGTACGTGCCACTTTTGGAGCTGCAAGCGTTTATAAGCCACGATAGCTACTTACCATAAAGTTCCTCGCATTATTTTTTGTAAATTAATAATCACCAAATTAAAAAACAACTTCAATCGATTTCCCCAGGTTTCTATCATTGGCTTCTCATCATCAAATCCTACTTCCTAAATGCGAATTCTTGTAAATGAATAAAAACCGGCCAAGTGCGAGTCAGACTCGCGCGCGACGGGTTCCGTACCATTATCAATTTATTATTAAAAAATTACAGTTTAGTCAACCTACCTCAAAAACTATAGGAGATAATTTAATTAAACTAAAAATCTTTGATAGAGTTTATTAATGTGCATAACACATATTTTTTTAGAATTTTATATCGCGTAGTTTAAAAAATAGTGTGGGGGGGACATTATTCAGACTTTGAGAGCTGAGCTTCGAAAACGATTTACTTAAATAAAAAAACCGGCCAAGTGCGAGTCGGACTCGCGCGCAAAGGGTTCCGTACCATTATCAATTTATTATTAAAAAAATACAGTTAAATCAACCTACCTCAAAAACTATAGGAGATAATTTTATCAAACCAAAAATCGTTGATAGAGTTTATTAATGTGCATAACATATATTTTTTTCAGAATTTTATATCGCGTAGTTTAAAAAATAGAGGGGGGGGACACATTTTTCAGACTTTGAGACCTGATATCTCGAAAACGATTTGCTTAAATAAAAATGTGATGTATAAACCTTCATATCATTTTCAAAGACCTTTCTATTAATACCCCATACGCTTATGTACAACTAAAAAAAAAATTCTATCCCTCAGTTACATGTATGGAGGGCCCCCACCCCAATAGTTTTTTTTACAATTTAGTATCATAATCCTGTAGCTGTTCATACAACACATATCCTTACCAAATTTCATTACTTTAGCATTTATAGTTTCTGAGTAAATCGGCTGTGACAGACCGACAGACGGACATGACGAATCTATAAGGGTTCCATTTTTGCCATTTTGGCTACGGAACCCTAAAAATGACCATAAGTGCCATACATGTACCTATAACATTTGACGAGATCCCTCGATTTCTCCAAGATCCCATCGTCAGACCCCAACTTGGTGTCAAAGGGACCATCCCGGGGTTATACACGTTCTTACACTAAAAACAAATCGGTTCAGGATTCTTGGAGATATCGGGTAACATACATACAACAAAAAAAAACCAGTCGAATTGCGAACCTCCTCTTTCTTTTGAAATCGGTTAGAAAGGTCATTTTATCTCTCAACTAAACCATTAAGTCAATTTAAGAAACAAAAAACAATGCACGAAAACAAAAGATTGAAGTGTAAAGCCAAGTCCTTAGATAAATTGCCTCGCCATAGACAACCGCTCCGTTTTTCAGACTATAGAGTGTTTCACTTGTCAGTGCGTAGATAATTCATTTCGGACAGTTTAAGCGTTTTATTCCGTGTTTTTTTTAGGGTCCCGTGGAAAAACATCTATCTTAAAATTTATCCTGCTAAAGATACGCCGATTTCGTTGAATAAATATTGTTATATTTTAATTAAGTATACTTAAGTGCCTTTATGGATATATCTTATAAATATATACTTTTACAAAATGTTTTGATTGTTTTATGAGTATTAATGTACTATTACGTATTTGATACTCGTTATGTTTGAATATAATATAGGGTGGGCTAGTGATAAGGTCACTTTTGTATCGACCTCCTTTGTTAAAATGCATTTATCATTGGCCCACCCTATAGTATCTTAATGTAATTTTAATCAGTAAAACTTAGTAATTTTTAAACATATGATCACAATTCCGAATCAATGACATTTACTGAAAATACAGGGTGGAAAAAGATTTTGGGTCAGTGAGGGTAGCTATCAGATCCCGTGTAGCTACGTGAAAATGGTCTTAGAAGACCTTCTCGCGATTTTCAATTAAAGAAGATTAGCGTTTTCAGATTTTGGAAAAAGTATACAGGGTGCGAGGAAATGGTCATTTTTGACAAACTTTTTTTTTGATGCCAATCGATCCTGTTTCTGTTCAGGATCAAAAGCTTGTATGGGACCAAAAAAAATTTTTCGGCTAGAAAAGCCGCAAATCGGGATTTAAAATTCCCATACAAATTGTATGAAAATTAAAATTATTGTTTCACGCCTAATTTTTTTATGCCAATTGATTCCATTCCTATCCAGTACCAATATTTTCCTAGAGGTCAACTTACGGCAAAGTAAAATTAAAAAACAAAATTAAAAAAAAACTGTTTTCATACATTGACTATGGGAAAAAAGTGAAAATTAATTACATTATCTGTGACGCTAATTAATGTTGCTAATGATTTCATACAGTATTATTATTATCATTTAGCATAGGATGACTAATTATCGTGACAGATAAAGTAATTAAGGTTTCACTTTTTTCCCATAGTAAATGTATGAAAACGGTTTTCTTGAAATTTTGAATTTTTTGTACATTTCCATAAGTTGACCCGTAGGAAACTATTGGTACTGGGTAGGAATGGAATCGATAGGCATAAAAAAATAACGGTAAAAAATAATTTTTAATTTTCATACAATTTGTATGAGAATTTAAAATCTCGATTTGTGGCTTTTCTAGCCGAAAAATTTTTTTTGGTCCCTTACAAGCTTTTGATCCTGAACAGAAACAGGATCGATTGGCATCAAAAAAAAAGTTTCTCAAAAATGACCATTTCCTCGCACCCAGTATACTTTTTCCAAAATCTGAAAACGCTAATCTTCTTTAATTGAAAATCGCGGGAAGGTCTTCTAAAACCATTTTCGCATAGCTACACGGGATCTGGTAGCTGCCCTCACCGACCCAAAATCTTTTTCCACCCTGTATATTCCACCTTAATTTAAATGCATATTGAGAATAAGGATTTATAGGTACCTCTAGACACGACTAATATATAACAAACTTAAAATAAAACTGCTGTTGATTTGGCCAAATTTATTCGGTGTAAACAAGTTTTTTCAAAAATCAGATGTACAGTCAGGAAAGGATTTTTAAGTAATACGAGTATCTAATGTGCGTTTATCCTTTTTTGTGTCATTACCAGACACCGTGCATTTGACAGCGCTTTTGATTACAGCGTTGTTGCGTTACAGCATCTATATTCCCAATTAAAATACATATGTATGTCTGAATAAATATTTATTAAAAAATGTAGCTAGAATTATTCATCAGAACAAAAATCCTCAAAAAATAAATCGAATCCTTAAAAAATATTTACAAAAATCCCATTACTTTAACTATAGTGCACCATCGCTTTAAAAGTTACGATATTATTAATCACGGAACCCTTAATGTATTATTTATTCACGAACTTGGCCATTTTTTCTCCATTTCGACCGGCACGAGATCCTGCGGCCTTCTTTGATGGCTCGTAATTATTTTTTTCACATTTACTGCCTTATTCAAACAAGTAAAAACACTAAGAGAGAAACAGGAAATCCTTGGGAATTCGTAATTAGGAGCTACTTTTAAATATGTTTTATGTTACGTGGGTGTGAAAAAGGGTCATTCCTGTTTATTAGAAAGCGGTGGTAGTTGCTAATAATGGGCGATTGCATATATGAGTTGCTAATCTTTTAATTTTTTTTGTATATTATTCTAATGTATGTTCTTCTATAAGAAAAAAAATTGTTGTTACAATTAGAAGTGCCATATTTAACAACAAAAGTTAAAGAAAATCCAATCGCGTTCATTTAAAAAAAAATGTAGTATTAATTTTTATTCAATGTCACTTTAATATATGTTACTTTCATGACCGGCAGCGGTATTAAATATCATTTTTTGTTAGTATTTTCATAGCATAATCAAAAACAGTTTTTTTTTGTTATTTTAAAACGAGTTGAAGCGGATAGAACGATTTTATTTCAATATTTAAAACATAATGTTAATTTATCTGTAAGTTGTTGGTGAAATTATTGTATGCAATTTTATTGGTTTTTAAAGACAAGGGTCCCGATTACAAAACTAGACGACAAAACTACTTTAAGTAAATTATAGTTATTCTTCTGAATGGAAATAAATACAATAATTTAATTATGACTCCTGTGATGTCTGAAATAAATCTACAAGTATGGGTGTTTTTTTCTAACTCTAAAATGATCAAAATATACTGTACTATAACTAAGAATTGTAAATTTTACATTCATTTCATACGCGTTTTAATACTGAACAATTATAATAAAGAAAAATATATAACACAAATAAAATACATGAGTTAACTTCAAAAAGTCCGATTTTAATAATAAAAGTAGTTGGATTATAATAAAATATATTTTTTTTTACCACAACATAACTTAAAAACTTGTTGCAACACTAAATACATCCTTTTAGTACAGATGGTACCTTAGGCTCTAGTGCGAGAAGTGTGTCATTTTACGTCAGGTCCAAAACTTCGGAGGGCCATCTGTACTAAAAAGCGTCGTACGAGACACGTGCAAAAACGAAATTCGTAAAGGTTACGAATTTCATGTTTTTGGCGCTTGTGTCGTAATGTACTATTTTTTACCACAACATAACTTAAAAACTTGTTGCAACACTAAATACATCTTTGTCACTCGGACGCAACAAAGCATATAATTGAAACAGGCCGCCCGCCCGCCGCGCGCCAGTGCTACGGCGGCCGCCGCGTAGAGCGCGCGTAGACCCTCTACGAGCTACGGCGTAGCGCGAGTGCTGTGACCGATTCTATGTATGTGTGCTGTGATGAGTTGAGATGCGTTCAAATGTGTTTTTTTTATTTTCCTTTTTTTTTGGGACTTTGGACGTGGATACGGTGGTATAATTTTGAAATTTTATTATTCGTTTGTTTTTATTATTAGTATTCCGACACAAAATTAACGTAGAATTTTAAAAGTAATGAAGACCTTAATTTACTACATGTTTTAAAAGTCGAATTAACTTGCCCAAGTTAATTCGACTTTTAAAACATGTAGTAAATTAAGGTCTTCATTACTTTTAAAATTCTACGTTAATTTTGTGTCGGAATACTGTGAAGTTTATATATTAAAATTGTTTTAGGTTTGCGTACGATAATGAGAAATGAAATACTGGCGTTTTAGATTACATTTATTACAAAATATTCAGGTAGATAACTTAAATGATACAGTGAATATTTATTTGACTTTCCATTATTAATTACTGAGGTTTAGCATTTATTAGCTACTATTCGAAAAAAAAATACATTTAGCAGACAGAATAATTTGGTCGAGTTTTGTATACATTCTTTAACATGCGTATTAACTTCAAGAAGAATTTCTATACTAGTGAAATTTAAATATAAACACTTAAAATGCCTGAGAGACCTTACGTTTTGAGCCCTTCTTATGTAACAATTTATATAATGCACTGTCAACCATATTTATATCTAGACGTACCATGTCAAACTCAATCGATATGTTTGTCTTCAGTCGCTTTTACGTTGTCACTATCTAATAGTTAATACGTCAGGGTCCTATAGTGGTCTAGAAATTCAGTTCATTGTATCTTATTGAAATTTACCCGTGATCTTATAATTACCGAGGGAATAAACAGAAATAAGTACAACGTCAAATGCTTTTTATACAATTCGATAATTCACACATCTTTTTAAATTGTAGCCTATGTATTATCAACCGACTTAAAAAAAGGAGGGGCTACTCCGTATCTCCGAGAATAGTGAACTGACTGTCTTTTTTTTTATTTAATCGAACGGGTATAACCTCGAAATGGTCCTGTTGGCACCAAGTTGGGGTCTGATGATGGGATCTTGGAGAAACCGGTTGAAGTCGGTTTTTTTATTTAGTGATTATTCTGGTGTATAGCTAAGTTATGTTATTGTAAAGTTTCAAATCCATTCATTAGTTTAATACATGCAAGAGTAACGATCATCTAGCCATAGTTACTTGCAAACTTTCACGTTTATAATGTTAGTACGATAGAATTATGACAGTGTTACTACTTCAATAATATCTAAATTGTATTTAAATAGTACATTACGACAAAAGAGTGTTTTAAAACATAGCCACTCGTTTCGAATTTCGTTTTTGCACGTGTCTCGTACGAAGTTTTTTACTACAGATGGCCCTCCGAAATTTTGGATCTGACGTAAAATGACCCACTTCTCGCACTGGAGCCTAAAAAAGGCACCATCTGTACTAAAAATAATTTTACTAGCTTCAAAAATGACTATTCAATAGTTATTGTTTTCTAAATGACCTACTTAGAATCTATTAGTTTTTATGCAAGTTTGTGTGACTTGCAAATTTTCACCTTTACGCACACAACAGTCGTAAATGATGTCGAATATTCAGTTGTAGTACCTCAATTAGTACCCTGAGCTGTTGGTTACCCTGCCTGCGTAGCTGGGAGTCCCGGGTTCGAATCCCGGTAAGGGTATCACAAAAATATCTGCTCAGCTCTTGATATTTTCTTTGTTTTTAAGTATCTATATGTACAGGCGACGTCAAGGATATCGTTACGGTTTAGGCGCCAAAAATATTAGTTATATTAATATAATTAGACTTTATTAATATTAATGATATTAATATAATTAGACTTTATTGCCTAGATATTAAGGTCGTGTAAATATATTTTAGGCACTTAAACCGCAACGATATCTTTGACGTTGATGTACCTATCTGTAGCTACAGGGTGTCCTCGGTGATAAGTTTAATTTTTTTAACTCCACTTACAAGTAGCAACAAAATACCCCTGGTAAAAACAGACAATTTTTTTCAACTTTCTTTTCCTTTTTTAACATTTAGTTTTTTTTTTTAACTTTTGAATTTCTTAACAAAAACGTAGGTACTTGTTAAAATATTTCGTAATATTTTTCTTCTCTTGTCTCTGTATTCGGCTGTTTCAGAGATACGTATCATTATATTTACAGAAACAATTTTTAATTCCTTGGTATGAAACCGTAATTTTTAGTGCAATGTTACTCGACCTGTTTAAAAATAAATTACTTTTGTTGATAATCTTTAATTAGAAATAAAACTTTTTAACTTTGCTGTGTATGATTTTATACGAGAGAGTTGAAATTTATATTTAGCACCATTTTTATTCAAATCATAAAATTTTTCCATTGTAATAGTATTTACAAATATGAGTGCACACGACAGCTATACTGAATTCAATTTCTGTTTACAAATAATATTAAGAGAAACTGGTATTTTCCAAGAATGCCATGTGTTTTAGAATTACAACTAAAGTGAGATTCCAACATATTAAAATATGTACCGAATGTATGTACTCACGTAATTTAAGTCGTTCATTGCTTGACCAGTTTCGACCCCTCACGAGAATCTTCGACAAGTGTATACTCGGCCAAAATCACAAGTACACATTAGGCTTTGGCTGAGGGTACTCTTGACTAAGATCCTCTTAATGCACCGAAGCATGACAATCGTCGACTTAAATTACACAAGTAACTCAGTTCGTTAAATAAATATTTAGCAACGTATTTCTGTTTAACTAACATGGATAATGCATAGTTTTAATCTTTTGTCTTCCTCATGAGCACCCGTTTGTTTCGCATGATTTGCAAATCTGAAATCCCGAGACACGAGTTATGTACTTATGTAACTTCTAAGTACAGTGATGTAGGTAAACGGAACATGACACTTCGTTCTTTTGTGAGGCATGTTTACTTGACAACAGGACTTTGACCTTTTCGTATTATTTATTAACGATTAAAAGTCTCCTGTACGGAACAGTGTTATGATTAGAAAATGATGACCCTTGGCAGTTATTATTTTATTATGTTCTTAGATGAAATCGAGCCTTAGTCGACTCTTAGGACGCCCACAGGAAGAGTTAGGGTGCTGACAAATGTATTACTGCCGTCATCACGTGGCTACATAAAATCTTAAAATAGAAAATCGTGGGTTCCTAAATGGAATGTTACAATTACTCCAACCTTATTCATGAGCATTTCGGACCCTGTGGCGATCCATCACATTTGCTCTGAATAGGGTCCGGCGTTACTTAGAGAAACTTAAATACGTGACCTTTGGATTTCGGGGCTTTTTAATGTTAATGTTGAATTTTCTTTCAATTCTAGTTAATGGGTTTGCTTAATCAAATTGTGTTTGCGGTTTGACGTAGCACGTGAGTAGATATAAATACAAAGATCCGTTTCGATTAAATATCGTTTTTTCGTGGTAGATGTAAGGCGAAATATTGAAATTCTTTAATAGATCAGATCTTTAGTAGCTAATTTGAGTGGTTCAGATAAATACTTACGTCTAAACCACACACCTCTCTAAGAGGGTTTTTGAAATGAAATGAAATAAAATTATTTATGTCAAGCACAGAGGACAAAGACATAATTAGCAAATAAACACAGAACGACAGCGGCCACGCTGGTTTATAAATATATAATATTAAAAACACAGCTACCACAATATCAAGAAAACAGGTAATTTTCTATGTTCTTTTTTATTTTATTGTGGGTTTCGAATCGAAATACTATACAAATAAGTGTAGATTGCGTGATTTTTTTGTCGTGTGTAAAATGGGGCAACCTTTTAAAAATATGGGAAAGTTCTCACTTATTGCTTTAGTCCATTAGCAAGCTCAATCTACCGTGTCGTATAGTACTCGCATTGTAAAACAGATTCTTTATAAACAACCACATAGTCACGAACAATTGTTTGTGAGTTAGAATCTAGGACCATCATCTAAGCCGTCAATTAGTAGTGACTATAGAATTAAATGAACATGTATATTAATATATAATAGTAACATAAGCTGCTTACATTAGCTTAAGAGTCACGCTCTAATTGATTCAGCAAGTAATTTTCATCTCTATTATCTTCGGATTAGAGCCCATAGTTGCCTAGCTGTGCTATTAATGTCCATTTGGATATAATTGTAACATTGAATAATATAATATTATGACGAATTCTATTCTCATTGCGATATACGTTTATCAATAGTTTAGTTTATTTATTAATCTAACAATATACAAAGTCACTTAAAACTACACATGGTAGGTACATTCTTAGGATTTTATATTGTGATTGATAGTTTCTTTAAGATCCAAAAAAATATTTAACTGACGTTGGAATACCATATTAAAATGTCAACAAATTCAAAATATTTTATGTCATCACATCATCAGCCTATAAACAGTCCACTGCTGGACAGAGGCCTCTCCTATTACCTAAGCGTACGGACGCATTAGGAGGTAAATGCCCATAATCGCCACGCTGGGCAAGCGGGTTGGCGATCGCAGTAGTGTGTCCACTCCATTAATGATAATGCTGCTGTCCATCATGAATTTTCAATAAATAAATGGTCAGTGACACTTCGAATCCCTGAGTGCCTAAGTATTTTATGTATTTGCCCCGAATCTTAAGGGTACCGTGAGACTCGATTAAGGACTGAAGTGTCACTGACTATTCATTTAATGAAGATCTTAGATAGGCAGCAGTTTCATCATAATGGTCCTACTACTGCAATCGTCAACCGTTTGCCCAGCGTAGCAGTATGTACATTTACTTTCTAATTCGTGATGATACCATTACTTCCTAATTCTTATGCACACACACAACCACACACACATACATGAAAAACTACTCAAGCGCCAAATGCTTCCCGACCAAACGGACCAAGCTGAAAATCAGGACTGGATAATTCCACCAATCTAGCATATCCTGAGACTGGTACCCATTGCCCCAATTGTTGATATTCGTATTGTATCTAGTACAATATAAGTAGGTATATTGTAAGATTTTTTTTCCTCTCATTGTTTATTCAATTTTTTTGGGAAATAAACGTTTTTTTTCATGATGTGATGCCGTCTGACTGTCCATTCTTCTGCTCTAGCAATTAAACTTCTGGAGCTTCTCCTTGAGAAAATCATTATTATTATATACCAACCTTCAATGAATAAATTAATGGCCAGTAACACTTCAATCCCTTAGTCGACTCTCACAACACCCACGGGAAGAGTGGGGGTGGTGACAAATGTATTCTTACTGCCGTCACCACGTGGGCGCTGTATACTTTTTCAAAGAATTTATTTGAAAAATACCTGTCAACTAATGCTATGCAACCGTTCAAACTGCAAACTGCATAATAATGCATTGAGTGGTTAACCGCATTTGAAATTTATCCCGCTGTTGCAATGAATGATACTAATGAGGTGAAGTTGACTAATGCATCGGTCGCATAGGTTTAACTAAACGGATAACATATGTTCCTGTCAATAACTTTGATACACGAATGTTTTGTAAACGAACTCAGTGAGTCCCAAGATACAGTCTTAGCCTAGTTAAGGGCCCACGGAACATCGCAGGATAAAATTGTAACTGCTGTGTTTGAGTAAATAAAGATATTTATTATTTATTTGTTTGTTTATTATATTGATATTGACTCGTGTAACTTCATATATGATGGGTACTTAATCTCCTTCCGGTACCATATGGCCATTTTCCCGATCTGTCTTCGTTACTAAACGGTCCGCTTTCCTGATCTATCTTCGCATGGAACGTTACAAATTATTTTTAACGCCTTATTTTACAATGTTTACTAAATCTTACTGTATGCAAACAAGGTTGCCTGGCAACCTCATACTTTGATTCGGCGACCGCATTCGGCGAGCGACGTAGTGTAATAGCCATTAAATACTCAGATAGACAGACAGCCTACGAAAGTCGACGAGACTTACCTAACTATTATATCAAAAATTATAAACGTTTCATGATATTTTCCCTAGCTTTAGAAAGTAATTTTCCATTGCCAATTTATTGCAATACCCACAGTGCCTACAAAAAATGTAAACTCACAGTACAGAAAACCAAACGTAACCATTGGTTCATTGCTGTGGTTCTGTATTTACAAAAAAATCTTACGAATTTTAAACTAAATCTTTACATCCCTTAATTGAACCCCGCAACCAATTTAAACGTAATCTGGTGACAACATTTTTAAGCGGAATTTAAACACTTTTGGAAGGGTTAAAAGAGTTCGCCAACTTATGCGATAAATCAACATGGCAAGTCAAAAGCTCTCGAGACGAGAAATGTGAGTTAAATCCTGAATTTAATCTACTTGCACTCTTCAACAATTGGTGAATCTTATGGCTTTGGAATAAGACTTAAATTATGAAAGGTACTGGTTCGAAATATATTTTGAAGTCGGTCATAGATTAAAATAATAAATATATAGAATCATTCATCTTATACGGATAAGCGCGCAATAAGGTTGCAGATAAGCGATTATTACATAATAAATAGAGAAATATCACAGACATTTATACGTCTGCCTCCACTCCGTAGCCTATTTAGTTGGTAGTGACCCTGCCTACGAAGCCTGTTCCGGGTTTGAATCCCGGCGAGTGCATTATTTGTGTATTTATTTATCACAAATATTTATTTGTTCCGTGGTCGTGGCTGTCTATGTACTTATATTTAAGTATCTATATGTGGGTACATATCTATTGTATCGTCGCTTGATACTCACATCACAAGCCTTAATTGAACTTAGCGTGGGACTAGGCCGATTTGCGTAAGATGTTCCAAGATATTTATTTAAAATGAATTTATTTTGTTTGTTTGATTGTTACAATATTTTTATCCTTTATCTCATCAATCTCATTAAGTATCAAAATAAGACAAATTTCGGCAAACAGATACCCCCTTATAAACGTCTCCAACTTAGCAAGTCGATAAGTATCGTTTGTCCGTTTCGGTTTTATAAATACTATTGATAAGACCGAAAGGGACTATTTATCGGCTTTGTAAGTTAGCAGACTTTTATACATAAGGGGGGTAGTTTTCAACTTGAAATAGTATACATGCCTTTTGTTTCAGTATTCATCCCCTAAAGAGGTTGAAAATGACTCATAATCTATATCAATTAGACGTGGGTTCGATTCCCACCTTGGACGTTTGTGATCTTCGTCGTTTTTTCTTTGGTATATAACATCCAATATTTATAATTTATATAGTAATAAAGTAGTGTGACTATCAGGGAAAAAATCTAATTATTTAGTAACACAAATCAAAATTTTTAGTTATTAAATAATTAGATTTGAGTTTTCACAATAACTTCAATACTATATCAACTTACTAAGTCGATTCATAATTTAAATTAACGTCATCTACTGCTAAAGCCCAGAACCCTTAACGAAATTATCGATAAAATAAAAACGCCGTCCCAGTCTAAGAGATGAATGGCCGTCTCGATTTAAAAACTCCGCGATGGCCCTTCTTTAACGGTTCATTAGGTCCCCAAATTGAGGCCGTTTGAAATATTAAAATCGACAAATCTCCAGGAAGACAAATAAACATCTTATTGGGGAGTTCGGGAAAGTTTTAATAAAGGATTCCTTCCATCTTGGGCGCTTAAAAAGTTTTTGACAAGGAACGAAAGACGTATATGTAACAGGGAGAGTTGAGAATGTGAAATGAATATGCTTACAATATTAAGATCATTTATACTTTCTACTTACATGAATATTAATTAAAGACTTATGCCTTTCGTGCGAGGTTTTTTAGGTTACTTTTTGACAACCTGGTGATTTTAGTGAGGTTTTTGGCTAGTTGACAGATACAGAGACAGAGACAGACATGAGTCTGAATTTTCCATGTACGTTTTCGATGTTGGTTGGTTATGTATGAACATAACCAACCAACATCGAAAACGTACATGGAAAATTCACTTTTCCATACTATTGCGCTCGAACTAATCAGTCACTTTGTACGAGGGGTTAATTTTTTTTAAAGATATTTCGATGTTGGTACCATACTGAAAATTCACTCTTTTCGGTAGCGGGAAAGATCGTCGTTGCGTTCCACCCTGTATATTTAGATTGTACAAACAATCATATATGCTATTACACCTGAGCATCAACATCATCATTTCAGCCATAGGACGTCCACTGCTGGACACAGGCCTCCTCAATATAATTCCACATTCGCCGGATGGATGTCCATAACTTTAACCCTGTCATCTGACCACCTTGCAGGTGGACGTCCCACGCTGCGTTTGCCAGTACCTGGTCTCCACTCGAGTACCTTTTTGCCCCAACGGCCATCGGTTTTTCGAGATATATGCCCTGCCCATTGCCACTTCAGCTTGATTACCCCATATGCTATATCGGTAGCCATTGTTCGCTTACGTACCTCCTCATTCCTGATCCGGTCTCGCGGAGAGATCCCAAGCATAGCTCTCTCTCCATAGCTCGCTGAGTGATTCTTCTTTAAAAGATATTACACCTACTGTTCCAAAAGTGATGTTTACTACAACGACGACCATATACTTTATGAAGGTTTTGTACTAAATAGTATTACGATGGCAGCAGACCAAGTCGGCTAACTATATTAGAAACGCATAGACTTTGTGTATACAGTGTGTGGCATTTAACTCGGGAGAAAAATGAAATGAGTGACTCCTTAGACTATCGTCAATAATCCTGTAAAGGTCCCGGTGTTTCAAAGTGGTTAAGTTCGGAGATATTGTCATTCAAAGCTATGGACCTTTAGTACTGGATCTTGGCAGTACGATGTCGTAGCTTGTCAGTCGCAAGACATCTTGATGTATACCAGGTACGAAGTCATAACAATAATTTTGTTTTTATTTTTACACTAAATTGTTACGGTTTAAAAAAAAATACATTTTTCAATGATTTAAAAATGATAAGTTATTGATAACTTTTAATTCAAGTAAATGAATCCATAATAATGAAAAATACATGAACAAATAATTACAAAAAAAGGTTTTTTTTCTTAATTACAATATGTGGAAATAATTGTTGATCAGCTTATTAATGCACCGTTTTCGCCCCGGTTGTAGGCCACATACTGTATTTATCTACATAAAGTGCAAAAATTGTCACTTAACTTCGGTGACAGTGTTCGAATGTTGTGCGACATCGGAAAACTCTTCAATAAAACAATAGCGGAAAAGCCACTATATTCGAAACAGAATTTCCTCACTTCCCTTGTTTACTTAGGACGGAGAGACGGGAGGCTAATACCGCCGTGTAATAAGTGTCGAGTGCTTCGTGACAATTGTCAACTGACCGTGGCAGAGGGGGGGGCAAAGGGGCACTTGCCCCCCCTCACAATGGATGGCTAAGTACTGTTTTTAACGATTGTAAAAACAGATTTCAGTATAAAGTACTATCATATCGTATGTCAATGCCCCCTGAACGAAATCCTGAATTTATTTCTCTTCTTCTTTCTTATTTCTTCCGCGCCTAGGCGGTGGGGGAAAGAGGGGATATCACTCCATCATCATCAGCGAGTGACTCTATAAGTTGGAGTGAGAGACCGATATAGGAACTCTCTAACGCGATTATGGTCTTCTGCCCAACCGGGGCCTTTATGGCCTGGCCACGACATTTTATTTATTTATTTATTTAATCTTTATTGCACAAAAGAAAATCTCATCGTACAAAACGCGGACTTACTGCCACAGAGCATTCTCTACCAGTCAACCTTAGGGCAAAACAGAAAATAACGTAGGCGGTGCAACTTGCTAACTTTATAAAAAGACATACTAAGATAGGATACATACATAAATATACCTACACTTACATAAATATATGCATAAATATATAATAATAGAAATATGCATATATACTTACCTACCGTACCTTACCATCCTAATGCGTCTATACGCATAGTTAATAGGAGAGGCCTACGTCCAGCAGTGGACTATCATAGGCTGATGATGATGATGATGATGATGATATCTTACCATAAATTGTACAGATGTAAGAAGATACTCAATTTTTCTTTGAACTGCCAGTGAAGAACCCCTTTACAGGTCGTTTAAAGACGTAGTTATTTGGAGTTTTTCTAATATTAGGGGGAAGGCCGGTCACAAGCGGGGCGGTGTGTTGTCCAAATGTCCACACATTACTTACTCTCCGGGATTCAAACACGGAACCTCCAGCTTTGTAGGCAGGGTCACTACCAACTAGGCTACGGAGACTGTCATAAAGTAAATATGTATAAAATTAGTTATTTCAAAATGAGACTTGCTATTCCATTCAAATGCTATTCCAATCTAAGTGTTAAGGCAAACATATATAATTATTTATATCCATTCACGCTTTACACTATTAAGGCTCTATTTCTAAATAGGATCTCTTGTCACATCGTTTCGTTTGATCAGCCCGTATCTATTCATTCCTATTTGTATCGGATACCTATCCTATTTGCTTATAAATACCTATTTTGTGTATAAATATATACAGCGTTTGTCGGTATTCAGTCGGGATGATAAAATGTACATTTAGAGTCATGTGAGGTAAATGTACGCAATCGCATATATTTAACTGTATAATTGATAGCTCTATTAGCCTAGTATAGCTTTAATATAATATAGTAAATTACGATAGCAGTACGAAATTTATTCGTAATTTTCGTACTGCTCGTTTTCCGCACGTGTATTGTAATGCAGCTTGTGAATGAAGCACCATCTGTACTGAAATAGTACTTACAAACCGAAACAAGCGCGAAAAACATTAAGTTCGAACCGAATAGTGTGAAATTAAACACTAAAAAGGTAAAAAAGGCACCATCTGTACTAAAAATGCTTTTTCCTGTACACAAATATATGAAGTGACTAAACAATTCTTCAATATTCCACTTGGTTTAGGGCTGATTGTTCAATCTCCAGTTTGCCGTCTATCAGATAAGTGCTCTGTCATTTTTTGACTGATATCCTGAGAAAAGGACAGCGATCATTTTAACAGACGGATACTTTTATCTAGGGTTTGAAAAATCAGCCCTTAGTGGTTTAGAAAAAAATATGTATTTGAAGGTTAGAAGTTGTTTACAAGTAAATATGAATAGGAATACAAATGTACCTGAATACAGCTCCAAGAATATAATGATCGGGTCAAAATATTCGCCAGAAGCTGAGTAAATTGAAAAACTCGACGGCATTTCGTAGGGAAAGTTTCCGCCACAATAAAAAGGTTCCAACTTGCCCATTTTTTTTTGCCCGCGGCCGCGCGAGTTTCCGAAGTTGGGGCTTATCTTTGACTAATAATGGATTCGTATTATGTTTAACATTTTTTTTTCGAATAGATTATCTGCTGGTAACATTGTAATCCGTAATGAGCTGGTAATAAAATATTGTTTATTAGAATTTGGGCGAGCCGTATTTAGACGGGAATTTATGGTTAACATTTTAATACAATAAGCTGAAACAACATAAAAGTTGGGGGTGGTTATAAATATAGAAACTGTTTTTTTGAAACAGATCAAATTATTTTATTGTGTAAAATTACTCTTGAGTAGGCACACTACTATATACTATAAAATATAAATATGAGATGTCATATACTTACCAAAGAAAAAAAGACCAAACCTCTCTCTCAAAATCGTCTAAAAACGGGTGCATAACAGTCTAAATCGGCTTAAAAAAAAAACGAAAAATCCGGTAAACTTCATTCGACATTTTCAACTTCAAATCTGGTCTTCTTTGCTTGCCTCACAATGGGCACATTGTATAGAAATATAAATAGGTAATGAACTAGTTGACTGGACTCCCTGGTGGGATGATGCCCTGATGGCCGTGCCCGTAGGGAACTCATGTTAGTGTAAATGCCGCAGGCTGCAATCAAGATTCGGTCAACTGTTACATCTTCGTTCATGGTACGTCTTTGATATTATTGAAGGAGCTATGAGTTCTATCTACTGCTATAGCTTGAAAGTCGTAGTGTGAACGCAATTTCGCAGATGGTCGTACGTTATTATTGGGTCTGATTCGAATTCAAACCATTAATATACTTAATGATTTTTTTGTCAGTGAGTCTGCTTTAAAAGGGTTGGCAAGTGTCAACGCGTATATACGTAAACATGTCATCTACGATGTTGCAGATATTTATGCGCTGCAATAACCTGCTATGAAAAATTTAAAAGAACATAATTATGTACAATGTGCCCACAAGGAAAGGGAAAAAAATTACATCGGATTTCTGACCTAATTATAAGTTCAAAATTTCGTATGAAGTTAACACGTATACGTCTATTGAGATAATTGTCTTTTTTTTTAAACCATTTTATCATTGCCTAGTACCCACACATCCACTGCTGGACTTAGGCCTCTTCTTGAAACTATACGTTGTATGGACGCATTAGGAAGCAATCCCTATAATCGCCACGCTGGGTAAGTGGGTTAGGGATTGCAGTAGGTGGATACTGTCAATATGAGTGTGTGATGCCAATATGATGATACTGCTGCTCATCATAAAAAAAATGGGCAATAATAGTTTAATAGTAGACTCTTACGACACCCATGAAGAATTGAGCTCGTGACAGATATATTTTCACTAGGTACTGTCGCCACGCGGCCAGTGTGGATACCACAACATCTATTATTTATTAGTAACGTGATGGTAGAACTACAAGCTAAACTGAACACGAGTCTTGCTGATGGTTGGAAGTCAAGATAAAACAAATGACCGAACAGATGTCGGCCCATCACGATAACTTTAATCCGTGTAGCATGACTAACGATACCGCGAAGTCGATAAGTCGTATGTTACGATTATACTATAGTAGTTGTGCTGTTTTAGCGTAAATGCCTTGGGAAGAGGTTTAGATTAGCTCTACTAGACACCGCGAATCTCTGAATAAATAGTGACTGGAACATAATTATAGATGTTGTTTATAAGTATAGGAGTAGACTAAAGTAGTAGTATACATGGATTCGCACAATTGGGTCAAAATTCTTTTGGTTGTCTTATTTTCTGTCCCTAAAAAACGTGACGCAGTGGTGATTTTTGTATGAGATGATGTTTTGTTTTCAATTTCTGATGTATGGATTAAAATCTAACGTGAAAAAGAAATACAAGTACACTGTTTTTTTTATTTTTATTTACTGATACTATTAGAAACAGTATGAAACAAGATAACGAAGAAAATTTTGACCTAATTACGTTTTAGTTTAGTTTATTTATTCAATATAAAGCATAATATTCGCAATTTGCATGAACTTTACACCATAGCACCATGAACATCGCTACTTAATACTACTTACGAGTATTTACATATTCTCTTCTCAAATATTATCTTACCCTCGTTTATCAAACCTGCCAACCCCGTAACAAATCGCAATAAGGAGCCGCGCCGAGTATGGAGTTCCGCAGCCGTATCATGACTTTGCAAGTGTCGGTAACGTTAGGTTTTACTCGATACGTAAAGACGACATTTAAGGTACTCCATTTTCTTAACTTTATACACGAATAACAAGCTCGACGCAGCTACTTTATAAACAAGCATCAAAATATTGGACTACCTAGAAACCCGTAACTTCTTAACATGTTCGTGCCACTTATTAAACCATTTGACAAATACCCATCTACGCCAAAATTTAAAAAGATGAGAATCTGTTCAAAATCTCATTCCTTTTCGTCAATAATCGACCGGCAAAAGTAGTTGTGTACAAGTAACAAGTTCCATCTATTCGCAAGTGGTCTGTGAGGAGGTCAAGGGGCGATAACGGCGTGTGGCACGCCAAACCAATCACGCGAGCGTCTGCGGCCGCTGCCTTCCACGAAATATTTTCGGAGTTATTCATAAGAATATATTATCAGGCTTGAACGAACTGGCTGGATACCGTTCGTCAGTAAAAAAAACAAATATGGCTGACTTGACATTTCACGTCTTTGGCTTTTATCGTGAAACACATTCGCAGATATTATCAAACCTGAATCAGAAGGGGAGTCGGAAATACTGTTGACACAACAAACTGTTGATACAACATTTTCAAAGAAAAGAGTTGTTTAATGATTCAGTGAGTGATTAATTGATCTATTGTCTATAAATCTCTGCACTTCAACTATGAATACATGAATATATTGGGAATAGTGCAATACCGCGTAACTACCAAAGCAGATAGAGTTCAAATATCAATCGATAATTAAATTGGTCCTAATTGAATTTGTTAGTTACGTGGTATTGCATCCCCAACGATATCCTAGATTGAGTTATACACTGTTGTGTCAACAGTACTTTCAAATCCCATTCTAATCGGGGTTTGATAATCTTTTTCTACGTTAATACAAATAAATATCAATAGTTTTAACTAAAAATTCATGTGAACTCAAGGTTTAAAGTTGGTGATATAACCAAGATTGTGTTGTAAAAGTGCGTGATTATGGAATAATGCAAGTTTTGAGGCTTGTTTTCTTCTGACGAGAGTTATGCCTTGTTTACGTTTTATTGTTTAGATTTCCAAAGTACAGCAAGTTCAAAAATAAGTATCGAAAGAATCCGCTCATGTAGTATATTTCGATGCAAGTGCAAAAAAAAAGAAGTTTTTACACGTGTATCGAACGACTTTTTTCATAACAAGTGCCTTAAAAAGAGAACTTTACACATGCGAATCGTGCGCAAAGTTTACTTTTCTGCATTAGTTAGGAAAAATATGTTACGACGCTCTTATTACACAGAATTAGAGTGCACTGGGACATATATTTGAACATTTTTGTGTACACGTTTGACTGTACTTAGGAGTTTTATTTGAATATTTTATTTTTAAAGTAGTTATGCTAATATTGCATTGTTTTCATCCACATTACATCAAGTACATCACTTGCAGCCACCTCAGACCCCAAACCCTATTAAAGGAAGACATTATGCCGGGGTTCCGGTTGCATCTTGCGCTTTGTTCAATGTGTAACGAGCTTTATCCCACACATTCTTATATGTAGTCCTTATTACGTACAACCTAAAGTCTACATTCGCATACATATAGTATAGGCATTGTTGTTTAAATGCTTACGTTGAAATTCGCGTGAACATACTTGGTTCTTAGTATTATCATATTAAAGTCTAGATTGCTTTGCTAATGAGATTTGCAAGGTATTATAAGCGTTAATGCGTAAATGTTTAGGTTGAAATTGTGGCGAATGTGAATAGTTAATTAGGAGTTAATTGTAATATTAACACGAAGAGGTGAATACTTGGAATGAAGCTTCATGCCTCTTCATGCTTGTTTGCATACTCGGAAAAGTATTGTTTACGTGCCCGAACAAGTGTTGTTAAAAGTTATATTTAGTAGAAGAGCTTGTTAAACATTTATCACTAAATAAATAAACATTCTTGATTATGGACATGGGTGAATCAACTTTTTTTGTTTGTTATTCTGATTGCGATTGTTACGATCACTTGAGCATAATTTTGCTTATAACTAGCGTGAAGGAAGCACAAATATTAAACTGAGATATTTTTAGCATTTCTTTTTAGTTGAGTTGGTTGGATTGCTGCACGGTGGTTTATCAAAGTCATCAAAAAACTTGATAATTTTTACATATAGAATTTTTGTGAATCGTCTTGAAAGCCTTGGCTTTTCAAGCAATCGTTTATCATTATTATTATTATGTAGCCTGTAAGGTGTCCCACTGCTGGGCAAAGGCCTCCCCTATGGATTTCCACTCATCCCGGTCGTGAGCAATCTGTGGCCAGTCGCTAAGAAATGCGTCCAGGTCGTCCCGCCACCTACGCCTAGGCCTGCCACGCCCACGTCGCCCTTGCGGCCTCCACTCCGTGGCTAGAATGGCCCACCTTTGTGGATGCATGCGGCAGACGTGGCCGGCCCAGTCCCACTTTAGCCTCGCAGTTTTGGCTCCCACATCAACGATCCCGGTTTTTGAGCGCAGCTTAGAGTTCCGGACTCGGTCGATAAGTTTTACTCCTAGCATGCTGCGCTCCATGGCTCGTTGGCAAACCTTCAGTTTGGTCTTCTGCAGTTCTGTTAATGACCATGTCCGAGCACCGTAGGTTAGGACAGGCAGAATGCAGACGTCAACGAGTTTCCGCTTAAGGGTAAGCGGTAGGTCTCCTTTTAGTAGATGTTTCATAGACCAATAGCTCTTCCAAGCGTTTTGGATCCTCCTTTCGAGTTCTTTCTCCTGTCGTTGGCTGAAAGAGACTAATTGGCCTAAATATGGATACTCGTCGACATAGTGCATTATCTGCCCGTCTACCACTACCCTGCATGCCGCCCCGTTGGTCATTAACTGCGTCTTAGCCCTATTCATGCTAAGACCAACTCGAAGGCTTGCCGAACTTAGGTCTTGAAGCATTTCTTGGAGCTCTGAAGCTGATGAGGAGAACAACACAATGTCATCGGCGAAACGAAGATTTGTTAATCTTTTGTCTCCAACGACAATGCCTTTGTTCTCCCATGAAACTGCCAGACTGCGAAACACTTGTTCTAGTGTGCTTGTGAATAGCTTGGGGGATAGCGGGTCTCCCTGTTTAACGCCTCTTTCGATTTTGAACGGCTGGCCTGATAGTTGTAGTTTTATATCTGCTGTGCTATTGTTGTAGATGGATTGAAGTAAATCTATGTACGTAGAGTCGATATTTTGCTGATGAAGTGCTGCAAATATGGATTCATGATTGATACTGTCGAAAGCCTTTGTATAGTCTACAAAGGCTAGGTACAATTTTTGGTTAAACTCGTGACTTTTTTCTAAAATTTGGTTCAAAGTATGTAAATGATCAGTGGTAGAGAAGCTGGGGCGAAATCCAGCTTGCTCGGGGGGCTGGTGCTTGTCTAGTTGGGAGGCAATGCGACGCTCTATTACTTTTATAAACAATTTATATAAATGGGAAACGAGGCTTATTGGCCTGTAGTTATTAATGGCACTTTTATCGCCTTTCTTGTGGAGAAGTACTATATTTGCATGTGCCATCTGTTTGGGAATCGTTTATCATTATTCCTAAATAATGAAATATCAAAATATTTTTGTATTTTTTTCTACCTATTGTATTATTTATTTTTTACACACAACAAGTGCAAGTACAACGTAGCTCTACGTTCAAATAGTCATTTGCACAAATATAACTTGCACTTGCACACTTGTATTTGCATAATACAATAGGTAGGAAAAAATACAAAAATATTTTGATATAGCTAAATTCACACATTTTTAAGTACTACCCAGGTACTTAAAGATGTGTAATGACTAAATTTCATAAGCTAGAATTGTTTTTCATATAAAAATTTTTTGCTTGTTTACAGCTACATTATTTACATTTAAGTACTATAAGCACTTTTATTTATATCCGTTACTTTTCAAGGAATACAATTCCCAGGAATCCCGATTCTTTCCTTCAACCACCTCATTTCGACGACATCGCATTTTAGTTTTCATTACACTAGAAATAAGGCTCGTTTTCGCGGACGAAACTACCAAATTGAATCATACATTTTTAGTGAGCATTAAATTGTCAGAAAGCCGCAGACAAGTAAATAAACCCGTCTATTTACTCCGGCATTACATAAATATATGCCATGGCTACCGTTTTGTATTTAAACAATCTGTTGAATGATTCCCTTTTCCACCGTTTCAGTTGTAATAGAGAGCATAGTTAACATATTTTTTATGCGGACTGTAGCTTTGTTAACGTGGAAATGTTTTACGAAATACAGTTTTTATTTTTGTTGCAATGTGACTTTGACCACAGAGTGGGTTGTTGCAATGTGTACAGCATTCCTACTCTGTAACTAAATCGAATTAAAACCCGACAGATTAAGTACTTACTGGTTAATAAGTAAGTTGTAAAAAATAGATTTGAGTAGCTTTTACTACAGTCAGTAATGACAACAGTAATAAAATCAACCCAGATAAACCTAAATGCAAAAAATCTTACCCCGGAATTTTTTAATTTTTTTTTTGGTATTTTGCCAGTCACCCACTACAAAAAGCTAAAAAAGCATCGGTGTTATAACACCTAGTCATCATACCGTACTGCAATCGCCAACCCGCTTGCCCAGCGTGGCGGTTATGGGTATTTACCAAATACGCATAGGTAAGTTGCGTCTTGCCTTTGGACTGATATAGGCAGTTTTTAAACCTATCACCATATCCATATACTCTAGAAATCTGATGCCTTTGTTTGCGTTAATTGGACAATTTTCTGAAAATGCCTTATTACGATTAGGTACAAACCTAATCGTAATAAAATTTCATTTTCATAAAATTGTATACACTTTTTTTACTTATGTCTGGAGTATAAGGTCTAAAATGGTATATATATTTATGCCCTTGGTTGTGCTTGTTCTGCGTTCACGATGAAAGCGCTTCCCTGAAATGCAATACCTACCCAACCCCCCTTAAAAGCACTATTAGTCAGTATAACTTGTAAATTGAGATGCTGTAACGAAGGCGTTTTAAAACCAACAATAAGGGACTCATTTTAACGTGAATTATTTAAGAACTCTTAAAACTGAAAGGAATCAATTAGTTTCGGTACACAAACCCAAAATGTATGAACTAGTGATACATTATATGTGTATAAAAATAATGCTTAGACCTTGTTGATTTTCCATGTTTGAAGATGTTTTTGTTTACTTTGTGCATTCTGTAATCTGTAATTTATTTCGTTAATAAAAACAACAGCGAATTTACTCGAATCTCGATTTACTCGAAAAAGATCCTTTTGCCCGCTTTCCACTGAGAGCGGGGCGGACTCATTAATTGCTCCGTTTCACGTTCATCGCTCGCGAAGGACTAGTATTCAGTTGACGGCTGCGATTCACAGCAGCAGTGAAAGGTAAACGGATACATTAATGACTCCGCTTCGCTCGCAGTGGACAGCGGGCATTAATGTTACAAGACATCTAAACCGCAACTATTTTGTAATAGATTTTGACCAACCAACTTTTATTGTCAATTATTTTCTTGTGGTATCACAAGGAAATAATTTGTCTATGATTAAAATACGAGCAATCATTATTTTAATATTTTAGGTTTTAGTACTCACATATTTCCAGAAATTGGATTAAATGGCTAATAAAACAAAACCTGAATCCAAGTTTTCACGGAGTAGCATAGTTTACTATTTATAATTCAAATGATATTGTTGTTGTTGTTTTCTGGCCATTTTTTTCCACAACTCGACATCAACGTGCCTATTTTACGTGGTCCCAACGCTGGTCCAGTACATGTTCGGGACTTCACATACGCCTTTGAATTTTTGAAAAACGATGTTTTTCTTCACCGTAAAGCAATTGTGAATCAAATGATATTATTTAGACTGAATTTTATTTCTCATCTAGGTATACATATTTACAGATGATGTGTTAATAGTACATTGTGCATCAAGGGAGGTAAGTACGGAATTAATAACGAGAGTATTAGCTTTTAATGACTCGAGTTAGTATTCCGCTTATCAACCCTGATGACCATACAATGTTTTTCATCACACTTGCCGACAAAAAAAAAGTTTTAAGACAAAATTTTATTAAATGTCGTACTGAAATTTCTATTACTCCCTAGGGAATTTCACTTTTTCTTCCCGCTATGCATGCAAGCACTGGCGCGCTTAGACAACAAGAATAGTTGAGATGAAAACACACACTACACATACTATGGAAATCATCATTTCGGAAAATAGTGACTAGACATGTTCTCATGTTTAGCCTTCATATATCATATTCTTGAAATTTTAGGGCAACATATCCACGTTTTTATCCCATACCATGAGTAATCGCCTCACCCGTGTTTATCAATGGGACCGCCCATAGATCACCCGCCCGCCGCGCATACTAATCTACCTTATCACCCGATAGCTACCTGCTTTATGCTTGCACCTGAAACATTGCCGGTAGTAAAGTTACGTTTTATTAGCGCCATTACTTGTCTTATTTAGAATAGAATGGAATAATAATTTATTCGTAGTCTTTGTAACACTTACTAGTATGTATTTATTTAATCTTTATTGCACAAATAAGACTCTTTATTATACAAAAGGTGAACTTAATGCCAAAAGGCATTCTCTACCAGTCAACTTTAAGGCAAAGCAGAGAAGTATATAACTTATAACGGGATATTTACCATGTAAATTGCAATTATTGAGCGCCCGATATTTCGGCGCTGTTGCAAATCCGTGAAAATGACTATTCCACCATGATCCGCCATGTTTGATCGACATGTTTCGACCCATTAAAAGGGTCCTTGCTTGGAGCACACTCGGTCAAAGCCGTGGACGACATGAACAAAAACATGCGTGAAACATGTCGAGCAATAATCTTAAATTACGTGAGTAAACCGAATCTATTATAAATAAATAAATAAATAAATATCTTGGGACATCTTACACAAATCGACCTAGTTAGTTAGTTAAGATTATAGTTATTATAATTTAATATATTACGATAACACTTGTTACGTTCGTAATTGAGTGGCTACATACCTAAATATTATTCTTCTCTTTGTCCAGCTGGACTCAGAAGTGACCAACGAGTACAGTCAACGTCAAAGATATTATTACGGTTTAGGAGCCAAAAATATATTTACACGACCTTAATTTCAGGGCAATAAAGTCGTGTAAATATATTTTTGGCACCTAAACCGTAACGATATCTTTGACGTCGACTGTACGTGCTCAACCGGGTAAAGGAAAGGAGGTTGCCTGTTGTCAATCATCGCTAACAGAAGAGGGAAGATGTTGAGACACCTTATACGACACGAGGAATTAATTAAGACTACAATAGAAGGAAAAGTAGAAGGGAAGAGGAAAAGAGGAAGGCCGAGAAGGGCGTACATGGACCAAGTGAAAGGAAAAGTAGACGTCGTGTCGTATCAGGGTCTTAAAGAAAAGGCACTGGAAAGGACCATATGGAAATTGCTCCACAGACAAGAGCCCTGCTCTTAAGTTTATGATGATGATTGTCCACCTCGCCGCCATTTTAAGTCAATAATGACTATAAATATAAATATCAAAGTCCCTAACAATTCATCCTTATCTTCTTCGTCATCGTCTCGCAACAAACTTAACTTTTCTGCCCAGAGTTCGTCGTCTGTCCACACTTAATATCCGAAACATGATTCGTCAGCGATAAAGATAACTTTGTAATACTTATTGACAGCGTGTCACAGATAGGGTAGATGGGGGGAAATATGGTGTGCCATTTTCGAGGTTAAAGACTTTAGGAGACAACTAAGTTTCAGTGGACTTGCTGAATGTGAATCAGAAGTATGTCGTGGATTTGAAGGAGTAGGAACATACATTATTAGAATGAGAAGTTTTTTATCGGTATTTATTTTCAAAACTGTTAGGTCAGTTAGATGTAAGTTATTTACATAAATTACATCTAACTGACCCAACCTGTATCTAAGATTGGCCCTTTTGGCAGTTGTGGCATTGTACCCAGGATGCTGGCGGTATCGCTCTATCGTAATACTGATGCGTTTTGTGAGAAAGTCGCCAGCTCTTCGGTCTTTAGTTACGTCAACCAGACGTTTTGTGATTTCAAGATGAACCTAAAGTTTTTTCGCCAAACGGTAAAAAATCGTACTCTTTTCCGAAGCCCTTATGTTTATTACGTTTTAAAAATTCGGCATTTTCAGCTGCAGCGGCCCACTACGTAGTGCGGTGCCAGGGTGACTATGCAAGTAGGATCCCACACCAACATCCGTCCAATTATCCAAGGAACCGAAGACAATATTCAAAATGACATAAATACCTTATAAACAAAATCTGCCACTACACGTAGGCGCGTAGAAAAAAGTGAAAAACAACAGTGAAACAGTGAAAAAAGGCGACAAATTCGAATTTCAAAATTTAATACCCACCTACATTTATTGAATTTGTCAACTGTTTCCACTGCCGAAGGTTGTTGGTTTGGGTGAAAATTATTTTAGTTGTCTTGTTTCATACCACTCCGTCACGCGTTTACCTAGTTGCTGTTTCGACTCAGTATAAAAAAAAATCCAGTGCACTTGTATTTCTTTTTCACGCTAGATTTTAATCCATAGATCAAAAATAGGAAACAAAGTCATCATCATCTCATACAAAAATCACAACTGTGTCACGTTTTTTAGGGACACAAAATAAGACGACGAAAAGAATTTTGACCCATTAGTCTGATTAATTTTCGTAACGTAATTGCCGCGATCGTGATTATTCTTGTTTTGATAAAGGGCTTAAACTGTGCATTTTTTTTTTCAATTGTTCCACATACTCGCTAATCTTAGAGATACACTTGTTCACATAAAATTATGACAACACCACGAAACTTCCTTAGAACCAGGTTAACCGTAAGAGATTAACGCCATCTACCGCCGAGTAGCGGATTTAACTGAACTTTTCAACTCTCACTATGTCACATAGACGTTTAAATGTTCCATGTACTTTATACGCACGTCACAAGGTTGCTTCTCAATTGAATTTATAAGGCCGATACAACGTTTTAATAGGTGAAAAGGTTTGTTACTTGTTGCAAACTACTAATTACTTGGGCCCAAGATTTTCTCGTTAGTTTTCCCTTTAGGCTGGTCCAAGTTTTCGACGGGAATGATTTATTTTCGAAGTTATTTTAACAGTCATGGTTCAAAAAGTCTTGAGGAACAGCAATTTTAAGAGTATCATATTTCACATTTTTCTCTTTTGTCTTGCTCTCGTTCGTAATGTGATCATTTAAGGTTGCAACTTTTTGTACAATTTACTTTAGCGAGAACACTACACGTACCACGTACGTTTATGTTGAGTTGATATTATAGAAAAAAAAACTATTATTTTAGTTTAGTTCCCTTTTAAACAACAACATGTTGTCAACGTGTCGTCCTACGAAAATAAAAGAATAATAGGTTTTCAATTCGTGTCATCACTTTCTGACTATTCGTGTTTTTTACTGGCTTATGTGTTTAATAAAAATCCAACCTACTTAAGCTGACAATCGTCAGGTTATACTATTTTACTACTTATTTGTCAATTCGAAAGTAACATTTTAATCTGCGAACTGTCTGTTCAGGTAGACTTTGGCCTGATTTTTCAATCCTTAGACAAAACTATCCGGTAGTTACCTCATGAAAGAAAAATTACAGTGCTAACATTTATTTGTCAAATAATTTGTAAATTGAAAAGCCATATTTTTTGTAATAGTTTTAGTTGTAACTTTGATGTTGATATATTATTATTATCTTATATTGCAGGCATTATAAGATAGCTCTGTTCTGCCTCTTAACTATCATTAGAAAATCACAGCGTGCCCCGGTTTATACAAAGTTAATGTACTGGAATGGGGTCTTAAATCACCGGGCTCTTTGGCCACTTAGCCGTCTCGTGGGACGTCACTAGTGGCGGTTGATGGGTAGTGTTGTGTTTTAACTTAAAGCTGTTCAGTAGTGTTATTCAATAAGGAAACCGCCTTGCTGTCAGCGCTGTGTCAGCGCTGCGGCAGCGTCGAGCCTAAAAATGGTATTCACTAATGTACTTTAACACCTTAGCTACGACATCGGATCTATTCGACCCGATGCATGTATGGTTAATTGCGTTGTTAACTAATTGCCGTAGCGAAAGTGTTAAACGACACTAGCGCTGCGGCGACGAATGCGGCGTGAGCTGGAACTACACTGCGTCGAGAGTTTGACGTTTAATGTACGAACTTCGTATTCTCTAACGAAAATCAGCGACGAACTCGCCCACAACTTCGCTCACAGCCTCGATTCCTAATGTCAAATAAAACAGCTAGGATTTTAGACAAGGATGTCTCGACGTCGAGCTCGTTGACGAACGCAGCGTCGAATGTGTGAATAAGAGAAAAGCATAGCTGTACGAACTGTTAAGGCTGCCGCGACCTTCGAAAATCGTATATTTCGAGCTATCTCTGACACTCTGATGGCGTCTTGATTGGAGTGACAGAGATGTTTTATTTTCGCAGTTATTTTAACAGTAATGGTTCAAAATAATCGTGGGGTACAGCAATTTTAAGAGTTTGAATTGCTGTGTAGCCGTACCATGACTTTGCAAGTATCGGTAACGTTAGGTTTTACTCGATACGTAAAGCAGGCCATCGCGCTCGCTCCAATATGTGAGTGTGAGGGCGATAGAATGCATTGCGTATCGAGTAAAACCTAACCTTTACTTTTCAACTCGTGGTACGACTACATAACAGTACGAAGCATAAAGGCTATCGCGAACCTCGAAAACCGTATGTTTCGAGTATTTATCTCTGACACTCCGATGGCGTCTTCATTAGAGTGACAGATGTTCGAAATGTAAGAATATTCTACTTCGCAGTAGGCCTATAAGTCGAACGTCGTAGTCTATTGTCACTACGACGTTCGAGAAAATCTCGAATACGGTATACGGGAAAAAATACTCCGTGTGAATCTAGCCTTAAGGATAAAAAAATCGAAAACTATACCTATTTCACCAATTTTTCTTTTTGTAGGAAACTATTATTAGGATCCTTGTGATAATATTGACAGGGTCCATAGATCAATCGTCAGTGGCGCTGCCTGCTAAGCTGGATGTCCCGGGTTCATAACTCGCTGTGGTCATATCTTTGTGTATTTGTCTTAGAAATATTAGCGTCTTACTTATGATAGGACTTGTTTTCTATGTATTTAAGTATTTATGCATTATATATAATATATATAATGCATAAATACTACACGACCATATTATGGTCGTGTAGTATCCACAACAAAAGCCTTAATTCAACTTATCTTGGGACTGGGTCGATTAGTGTAAAATTGTCCCATTATTATTTATTATTATGAGTTTTTCGAAAAACGTATTTGAAATTTAGTTAGATAGTTACGTTAGATAGATCTAACAAACCCCATCCTATTTATATACATTTTTGTTTTTTTTTTGTGCAAATTGCTGCAATTCTCCGCATATTGTTGCAATTTTTCTTGGAAAGTGCTCACTGAAAACTGAAAAGCTTTAACTAGAATTACTTCTTTAATGCAGAATTCCATTTTCAGTTTTAGAAGCCAAATATTGTAGATATTTCTGATTTACGTTTACATATGGATATAGGGACTTATAATGCGACTTTGTTTTATACCTTGTAGTGATAGTCATAAAAGGTGACATTCATTCATCATCATCATCTCAGCCAAAAGACGTTACTGCTGGACATAGGCTTCCCCCAATGATCGCCAATATGACTGGTTCTGCGCTGCTTGCTTCCAGCGGGTTCCCGCGACCTTGACCATCGTCGGACCATCGGACATTCATTACTAATAGTTTTTTTGTGTTATAAGGGATCAAAATGATATATTTTCGGCGAGGGCGTTAATTGAAGCCCGATTGAATCCTGAGCGAAATGGGGGATTCAAGCGTTAACGCCCAAGACAAAAATAATTTTGATACCATGTGACATTATACCGCTTTTCACACCACCTATGAGAAAAATAATAGACATATTACATATTTAATATTTTTGCGCATAATGGATTCGTAATTGATTATGTATGTGCTAATAATTTTCATATTTTTATTGTTATTTTTAGGCTGCCAACAGAAAGTCCTTGAACAGAAAAGTGCCACTTTGATCCCTCCTAGCAAGGAAGAAAGAGCCCGTATTCGAATAGGTGACCTGAAAATACCATTGTAAGTAAATACTTCATGGCCGGTTGAAAAATCTTAAGCCAAATACAAGTCACTCGTAAAACGCTTTCGCGACAAAAATATTAAAATCTACTATTCCCTGTAACTTTTCTCGTGATTTTGAACAATACTCCGTGTCTTAAAAACAACAAGGCCTGTTTTTGCAGTTCAAAATTGTAAAGATAAGCTATTTAGCAAGTAATCTATCTATGTTCGTGTGCGTTTAACATTTAAATTCGAACTCGTAAAACGAGATACGAGCGAAATCATCGCATTACTTTGAAAAACTCCTCAATCTCTGATGCTGATGGAGACTCAACTTTATCGTCTTAGAGTAGAGTTTTTAGTCTAGTGATTGTAGCCTTAGTGCGTTCGAAAAGCGATGTAACAGAAATAAATATCTGTAGCCCTACCATGAGCTAGCTACGCGCGTTTACTTTCTATCCATCGCACTCATACTCGTGTCGTTTCGTGTCTCAGTGCAAGCGAGCCGGATAGAAGGGTCAAACGCAAACGGTGCATTCCACGAAAAAGTCCACCGATGTCCCGTACGAACACAGTTTTTCTCAAAATTTTGGGTTTTCTCGAAGTTTTCTTTCGTAACTAGAAGAGTCAAAAATTACTCAAAAAAATATGTAATAACTAAAACTCTGAAGAAAAATCAAATTATAGAGATATCCACGCGTTTGTACGGGACAACCCATGGAATGCTCCAAACCTATGTTCGGAGTCTTTCCGGTGGACAATCTAAAAGTTAAGGCCTGTAAAGTTTGATTTTCTTATGAAAGCCTTATCGTTTCATTGCGTTGTATGATAAAAATCATTGCTACCTGTCCACAGGCTGTTAACTATCGTCCATAGGAAAGAAAAAGTGCGTCAGCTGAACTGTAGAGCACCTCTTTCCTGAGGCCAATAGTAAGCGACTGCTAGTGTAGTCGTGATTTTTATCATACAATTCAATAGGAAAGGAGTGCCTTTAAATGACAAAAAGGGTTTTATAAGAAAATTAACTCTCATAACTTTTGAAATGTCTACCGGAAAGACTAATAACATGATTTTAAGTTTGACCCAGAAAGTAAACGTGCGTATCTAACGTAGCGGCAGCTCATGTCAAAGTCAAATAATTCTTTATTCAAATTGGAATAGCAACAAACTCTTTTGAATCGTCTAAGTATTAAAACTACTTCCGGTTCTAACCCTACACCGCTGACCCGAGAAGAATCGGTAAGAAACTTGGCGGGACTTATTTTTTCAAACAATCGTGGTACATCTTACTACTAACATGCATTAAAAAAAACATAAAATTGATTTTAAACAAATTGAAATATAATAATAATAACAAGAGATGTAGTCTCTAAAAAGTCAGAACATTTCGTCGGCTGACAACCAAAACTCACTATACAAACTGTCACTACTCTTAACAACCTCTTATGTCAGTATTGAATCAGAACTGAGATACGATCTCTGTTTCAAGTAGGTATTTGTTACTTAGTGAGTTTTGGTTGTCAACCGACGATTTATAAGTAATAATTTATAGAGAAGTAAAGGTTTCTCTCATAGTAGGGCTACTGGAGGCAACAAGTATTTATTGTGCTTATTTGTCTTAAACATAAACATCTGGGATGAGATGTTAGCTGTCGCGTGTTTTGATGGTAGCGTTTCGGAGGGACGAATTAAGAGATTCGAGGGATTTGAAACGACATGAATAACGTACGACGCTTGTTAATGAGGATATTTGAATATGTGCTTACGGTGGGTATGCTTAGCAAGATTTCTTGTAACAAATGAGGGAGTTTTATATGTTTGACTTTAGAGTGTAATGTTGTGTGAAAGTCATTGTTGATATGTCGAGTAGTCGCCACGTTTCAGTATTTTACATGTATTATATAGTATAAAAACCAAGTATTATACACCGTGTTTCTATTGATTTCCGTTGAATTGGACAGGTTACTTGGGGCATTAATAGAAGTTGACTAGTATATCGACTTTTTTTAATCTCGTAAGAAAATTTCGTTTTCATACGTAATAATTGTAATAGCAAGTGTGAGAGAACCTTAAGAATAAGATCTCAGGTGACTGACGGCACACAACAAAATAAGTGACATTAGGATGTCATAAGGGTTGCAATATACCTGTTCAGTCATTAAACATATTTTTTGAATAACTCAATAACAGTAAGAGTTAAGACACTAGTTTCTTAGAGAAATTGATTATACTTGACCTAAATAAGCTTCCATTTAATTTAACGGAATTCAATTAAAACACGGTGTATATTCGATGACAATCGCCTATTTTGTGTGGGTCTTCTACTTATTATTGATCAAATGTCACTAACTTTTTACAATATTATTTCAGCCGCATGCTACTATAAATCATCTCATCTTACCGTAACGCAATCGCATCTAATATAACACAACAAAAAAGAGGAGAATCATATATGTTTGCTTCTAAAATCATGTAACAAACAGTTTGAAGAAATATCTATAATCTAGCACTATTCTTTTGTTTTCATGGTCCATGACAATCTACTGAAAAGAGTTGATTATATAACAGATTAATTTATTAGTGTCTATAGTTTTATTTATTTATTTTAGTGGTACTTACATTAGAAATTAAACATATTTTTCCTAACTAGTGCGTAAATTCCTCTTTTTAAGGCACTTGTTATGAAAAAAGTCGTTCTATACACGTGTAAAAACTTCTTCTTAAGGGTCGGATAGATGTGGGAAATTTTTCAGATTCTGTCAAATTTCCCCATTTCGCACACACACGCACTTCCCGCACACTACCTCATTTTACCGAGTGGGGTCATTGAACCTTGGTGATTTTTTTTAACGAAAGCGGCCGAGTTTGTAATTTATCACTACCTCTTTTGAAAAATTACACTTGTCAAAGTACTAGATGGTAAAAAAGATAGAGAGGGATAGATTTTATAAGACTATCCTTGTCTTTTCGAGTCGTCTCAATGCAATGCAAAAGACAGATTTAATATATCGGGCTTGTAACCAATGCGTGTAATAGTACATTGTGCATCAAGGGAGGTAAGTACGGAATTACTAAAGAGAGTATTAGAAGCCCGACGCCATTAGGCGGAGGGCTTTTATGACTCGAGTTAGTATTCCGCTTACCGACCGTGATGCATACAATGTTTTTCATCACACTGGCCAACCAAAAAATAAGTTTTAAGACATAATATTATTAAATGACGTACTGGCATTTCTATTATTCCCTAGGGAATTTCACTTTTCTATTACTCCAGCTACGCGCGCAAGCAATGGCGCGCTTAGACAGCAAGTGTGATGTAAAATATTTTTATAGGTATATAATAGTTCTCGCACTAGTGCGGCAAAAATCTGTACTGAAAATGGATTTTCAATACAAATCAATCAATTTGTTACATTCACCATCAGATATATCCGAGCGACCACGGCACTCAAAAATATCTGAGCATGCTAATAGAGGCCTGCTCAGATATTTATGAGTACCCTGGCCGCTCTGCTATATCAGATGGCGACTGTACAGCATCGTATTCTGATTAGGAAATAGTAAGAGAAAATAATCCGCGGAAGAACAAAATTGACTTGGTTCGAGAGTATGCCTGTTTGACCAACTGGTTGTAAGGCAAGCCATTAGTCCACTATAATAAAAAAAAAAACTATTTTTTCTGATCGGAACACGATACTGTTGAATATAGGCCCTAAGTATTCACTACCACCAGCTTTTATGAAGCGTAGACATTCAACTTTCCCACTGCTGTGTGCGTCAAACGCACAAGAGTCCACCAACGATTGCACATGCACAGTGCCAACGACGCACATTTGCGAGTCCATACTAATTTGACATTTACAGAATTCGCTTCGGTGTAATGTTTGGTGAAGTAGTTTCCATGAAAAGCCAAATGAATGGAATTATGCATTACATCTGTATAATTATTATGTGACTTACCAGCAGTTATCAGGTTTTAGAGAGCTTATTTTACTAAATTAAATTGCATTAATTATAAAAATAAAAATGCACATAGGTAAAACATTAAGACTTTTATTATTTATTATACACAATCACAACTGTAAATTGAAGAATTACAGTTAAAAGAAAAAAGTAGATCCTAAAAAAAATATGACATTCACTAATTTAAATATTTGATGTCATAATATAGGTACTAAATTAACAATATCGAAATTTACCAACGCCAGAGGTGGGATTTGGAGCCTCGTCCTTAGTTTTGCGGCTGTTGCCTAAACCACTTGGCCACTCCAGTGGTTTGAGCATCAGCCACGAAAGCTGAGGACGTTGGGTTCAAATTCCACCTCTGGCGTTGGTAAGCTTCGATATTTTTTCTGTGGTATATGGGATCAAATATTTAACTTTATATAGGTACATCGTAGTGTTACTACCTACTTAAAAAAATAACTTAAAAAAATAACATTTCGTTGAGATATTATTGCAGTCTGTTTTTTTTGGCGGCATCGGAAATACAATATGCTGCTACTCTTTCTCACCACTCTCAAACTGTGTTTTGAGTTGCCAAATATAATTTAGGAGTAAAGCCAGGCATTTTAAATTTAGAAGTAAGCACTTCCTAATGAGAAAATCCTAATCCGATAGACATCATAGCTGAAACATCTTTATGGTTTACATCCATACTATCATCGCTGAGCGTTCATCAGAACTGACATTAAATTTCTCTTGCACATTTCACACCGAAAATTGAATTTCGAGTGCAATCCCTTTCATTTTTCAGATTTAATTTTCATATAAGAAAAAATACATCCAAATTATGGGCCATGATCATTGATCTTAGCTAATTGATCCAGAAAATATTGTACATTAATTATCCGTCGCCCTGTAATTGGACTATTTACATGACTAGTACCTTTCTCTATAATAAATTCATGCTCTTCCTCTGGCAGCTCCTGGTTCCTATAATAAAAGAGTCAGATAAGTTATATTATTAGTCAGCCTTCTCCGTAGCCTACTTTGTAGTGAATGTGCTTACGATGTTGGAAGATCCGGGTTCAAATCCCACCGAGGGCATTAAATATTTGAGTATTTATTATCAGTATTATCACAACTCGAACTTATTCGAAAAAGGGTTGATTATCTCTAATCCATGCCGAATCCAGGAAATTTCATGTAACATTAAATACTCTAAATATGGCTAGAAATACAGCATTAAAATATGTCGTAACTCGCAATAAATAAATAAATAATAAATAAATAAATATCTTGGGACATCTTACACAAATCAACCTAGTCCCACGGTAAGCTCCCACCAACTGATTTCCGATCCTATTTGAACAGTATAAGACGCATTATGACGGACTTTCCTTCAAAATAAAATATGCCGGACTTAGCCGCACTGACCTCAGCATATTTTACTGAAAGAAGATTCCTTTTATTTTTAAAACTAAATAAAACAGCATTAATTTTTTTTTTTAAAGAAATTGTATGAAAAAAAAATATCGCGAGGTCGGAGAAAAAATACCTTAATTATTGTAAATCAACATCTTACTGAAAGAAGACATTATTTCGATTTACAAAAACAAGTTGAATTGCATTTTGAATTATTTCATGGTTAAACCGGGAATCGAACCCGCTACATTCGAATCGGAAATCCAACCCGCAAATGTGTGATATCACATAGCTAAAATTCATTGGCCGTGTGGTGACGGCAATAAGAATACATTTGTCACCACCCCAACTCCTCCTGCGTGTGTCGTAAGAGTCGACTAAAGGATTGAAGTGTCACTGACCATTATTTGATAAAAGATTGATGATGGGCAGCAGCGTCATCATAGTGGACACATTACTGCGATCGCCAATCCGCTTGCCCAGCGTGGCGATTGTGGGCATTTGCTTCCTAATGCGTCCACACGCGTAATTAAAAGGAGAGGCCTAAGTCCAGCAGTAGACTATCATAGGCTGATGATGACGATATGATGATAAATTTCATAAATCCTGAACTATTTTACATAGATAGTCTTCTAGAAAGGTTCAAAATGGGGTTAAAATCCAAAAACCAAAAAAAATCACATACCGACTTTTGTAGCTGTGCCTACGTTATGTACGTATGCTTACAAATATTGCAACGATTAATTGAACCAGATTTTGGTGGGCCGATTGTGGTGAGAGGAGAAGTATGCTTACTTAACTTCGATAACAATACAATAGATGAACCTGACCTGATGAAGAATTGAAAGATCTATAGGCCCAATTGAGCTGAAATTTAGTATGCCTTTGGTGACAAAACTACTGTAAGGTGTAATAGTGCGAGTTTGATGAGGAGCTGGAGGATGATCATAATATACTGTATGATTATTATTACATCTTATTGTACTTTTGTTCGGTTCATTCTTAGAAATCGATGACTAGCAGAAAGCTGTATCCTTACACATTGTCTGAGGCGGTTTCATTTGCCAGAGGAATTCAGTTGCCCCATTTAATGGGATAGACTCGTTGACTGCGTTTCATCAGTAGGATCGCTTGCTCTAAAACAATAAATCGTCCATTATAGTCCGTGGGCTAGTCGGCCTGAAATTAGAAAACGGTATAATTTGGGGGTACCAAGTGTCCTTTTTACAGTAGTTAGACATATTCATAAGGATGTTAAAAAAGTATGATAGACATCTCAAAGTGGTAGCTAATAGGCATACGGGCTATTTCAAGATTTCCGTTGTATGACATTAGGAGGTACAAATTTTCCTTTTCACGGCTGTAAGGTAAGCTTATAAAAACGTCAAAAATGCAAGATTGCCATTTATAAGTGCTACCTAACAAAAATGGGGGCAAGTTTTACAAAATCAAGTATATCTCGAGAACTATTAAATATATCTAATTACTCTCTTGAACAAAATTAAAGGCATATCTGTAAGCTTCATATTTTGCATTTACAGCATATTGCTAAAACCAACCAATAATTAATTATGACCAAATTTATGAAAATTTCGTGATTTTGATTTTTTTTGTGTCGTGTTTTTACATAGTAGTCAAAAATGAAATATTTAAATAATAGTGCTTATTTCAAATAACCGAGATTGAAAAATATAAAAAAAATCGCCTCTTAAATCACTAAGTATACGGTGGATTATGACTACAATTCATTTAAATATTTTTTATGGGTCTTTTTTTTAATACCGCCAACAAGTTATATTATATACATCAAATTAAAGCTTATTAAATACACTATTTAAAGATAGATATGATATTTAATTTTTCATATTTTATTTAAGATATGATATTTAATTTTTCTAGCGTCATGACTACTATGTAAAAACACGACACAAAAAAAATAAAAATCACGAAATTTTCATAAATTTGGTCATAATTAATTATTGGTTGGTTTTAGCAATATGGTGTGTATGCAAAATATGAAGCTTACAGATATGCCTTTAATTTTGTTCAAGAGAGTAATTAGATATATTTAATAGTTCTCGAAATATACTTAATTTTGTAAAACTTGAGATCCACCATCTTTCATTGGCCACCATTTTTGTTAGGTAGCACTTATAAATAGCAATCTTGCATTTTCGACGTTTTTATAAGGTTACCTAACAGCCGTAAAAAGGAAAATTTGTACCTCCTAATTTTAACCATACCTGTCATACAACGGAAATCTTGAAATAGCCCGTATGCCTATTAGCTACCACTTTGAGATGTCTATCATACTTTTTTAACATCCTTATGAATATGTCTAACTACTGTAAAAAGGACACTTGGTACCTCCAAATTATACCGTTTTCTAATTTCAGACCGACTAGCCCACGGACTATTAATTCTATAATTCATTTAAAAAATTTAATAGGACGATTTAAAGTGTCCATAATGTAGCCAAAATGACAAAAACGGAAACCTTATAGATTCGTCATGGCCGTCTGTCATAGACGATTTACTCTCAAACTGTAAGTACTACTAGAATAGGAGATCTGGCTTCAGGGGTAATTCCGCCAAAAACCAAGTACATTTTTTTTAGGTCATCTTCCGCTTCTTTTTAACATACTACCTATATAAGAGTAGAGAAAAATCCAAGTAGGTAGATTTTTTGTTGATCTTGAACAGAAACAGAATCGATTGGCATAAAAAAAAGTTTGTGAAAAATGACAATTTTTTCGCACTTATCTATTGTTTACACACATACAGGGTTGAACTTATTTTTGGGTCAGTGAGGACAGCTACCAGATCCAGAGTAGCTACGCGAAAATGGTCTTAGAACACCTTCCTTCGATATTAAATTAATGAAAATTGGCGTTTACAGATTTTGTAAAAAACATACAGGGTGCGAGAAAAAAAATTGTCACATTTGACAAACTTTTTTTTATACCTATCGATCCAGTTAATGCTCCAAGACCTGAATAGCGCAAGCCTTCAAGTTGGACTTCATATGTATCGCACAAAGACTCAGGTGATGACTAACGGCACGAAACGTAGGGTCGAGGTAGACGGGCAGACGATACATTATGTCGATGAGTGAGTATATGATAGTCTACTTGGGCCAGCTAGTCTCTTTCAGCAAGGAAGTTTAGCGCCGTGTTCAAAATGCCTGGAAGAGCTACTGGTCCATGAAAGAGCTAATGAAGGGCGACCTTCCAATGTCACTGAAGCGCAAACTAGTCGACATGTGTATCCTGCCCGTCCTAACCTACGGTGCCCAAACATGGTCACTCACTGAAAGTCATACGTCCAAATTGAAGGTCTGGCAGCGAGCAATGGAGCGCAGCATTTTAGGTGTAACGAGGATGGATCTGGAACACTACGCTGCGCTCCAAAACACGCATAGCTGACGTGGTGAAAATACTGCCAGGCTAAAGTGGGATTGGGCCGGCCACGTCTACCGCATGCATCCAGAAAGGTGGGTTATTACAGCCACCAAGTGGATGCCGCAAACTAGGCGGGGACGAGGCAGGCCCAGGCGGAGATGGCGGCACGACTTGGACGCCTTCGCCAACAATTGGCCAGACTTGGCACCGTACCGGGAACTGTGGAGATCTGAGAGAGAGGCATTTGCCCAGCAGTGGGACACGTCTACCGGCTAGAAAAAAAATCGATCCGGTCTATTTTCAGGATCAAAAGCTTGTATAGACCCAAAAAAAAAATTTCGGCTAGAAAAGCCGCAAATCGAGATTTAAAATTCCCAATATTCCCATACAAATTGTATGAATGTTAAAAAATATTTTTTTCACGCTTAATTTTTTTATGTCAATCGATTTCATTCGTGCCATCCAGTACCAATAGTTTCTTAGGGGTCAACTTATAGCAATGTATAAAAAAGCCAAAATTTCAAGAAAAGTTTAATTGCATCATCTGTCACGATAATTAGTCCTCCTATGCTAAATGATAACAATACTGTGTGGAATCATTAGCTATATTCATTATCTCGATTTGCGGCTTTTCTAGCCATTACATTTTTTTGCTCCCATACAAGCTTTTGATCCTGAACAGAAACAGCTATGCTATTCTTTTATTGACACATTCGACGCTGCGTTCGTCAACGAGCTCGATGTCGAGACAGCCTTGTCTAAAATCCTAGCTGTTTGATTTGACATTAGGAATCGAGGCTGTGAGCGAGGTTGTGGGCGAGTTCGTCGCTGTTTTTCGTTAGAGAATACGAAGTTCATACATTAAACGTCAAACTTTCGACGCAATGTAGTTCCAGCTCACGCCGCATTCGTCGCCGAGCACTAGTGTCGTTTAAAGTACATTAGTGAATACTATTTTTAGGCTCGACGCTGCCGCAGCACTGACACAGCGCTGACAGCAAGGCGGTTTCCTTAGTGAATAACACTACAGGATCGATTGGCATCAAAAAAAGTTTATCAAAAATGACAATTTTCTCGCAACCTGTATGTTTTTACCAAAATCAGTAAACGCCAATTTTCATTAATTTAAAATCGAGGAAGGTCTTATAAGACCATTTTCGCGTAGCTACTCTGGATCTGGTAGCTACTCACTGACCCAAAAATAATTTCCACCGTCTGTACACGGTGTAACGTCAGCATTCCGAAAGATTTTAATGCTGGATTCCTGACCATATTATTTAGAGTCTTTAATGTTATATAAAATTTCCTGGATTTCGCTTGGTTTCAGAGATAATCAACCTTTTTTCGAAATAAGTTTTTCGACGTAACTCGTCATTTAACTTCTTTTGGATTACAATCAAAAAATACGAATAGACTTGACGAAATAACCTCTACCTAAAAAAAAACAATTGAAATAAATAATTTAAACAAATTGTTGTTATGATAAAAAGTACTGGAAATGTTAAAAAGTATTAAAATCGGCCTAAAAAAAAAAAGAAAAAAAAAATTTTTTTGGTGGAATTGACATTATTAGGTCTCATAATATTTTTTGTTTATTTTGATGTCTAGAATGCATAGTTAAAATCTTTCGCAATGCTCGCGTAACACCGTGTATATTATATACCTATAAAAAAATAATACTTATACCTGCAAATGGAAATAATAGGGGTTTATATACCTACCATTTGCGGGTTGTAACGCACATACCTTATTTTATTTCTTGGTATAGACGACGTCAGTGTTCGTTTATTTCTTTTGTTCCCCATTTGAACAAAGCTGAAAACTTAGGAAAAAAGTGTTAAAAAATCATAAGAAATCAAAAGACTTCACTCAAGAAAGACCAACCAACCGAACGAAATAATAGTAAAGGGTCATTCCAGGTGAAATCAACAAATCGGGTGTGCTGCATGGTTTCTAATTTGAAAGAAAAAAATTGAGGGAAAGGGCAAAACTTGGAAACTAAAGGATAAAAAAGAAAACTGATGGTGGTTAAGCACTTCTGCCACCATGAAGTATATCCTCAATTTTTTCATTCTAATCAGAAACTTTCTCCTGTTCCTCGCTATAGTGGGGGAAAAGTTACTCACGGGTGCAAATGTATTTTACTTCTCTTAAGTTAAAACACTTGCTACGCTCAGGTTTCTATTTTAAAACCACTCGCTTCGCTCGTGGTTCAACTATGGAATCCTTTCGCTTGCTCGTGTTTCAATTTCATGCTCGCGGGTAAAATACAACTTTGCACCCTTGTATAACAAATAACTATTTCTTTATAGAAGATTGATGATGAGCAGCAGCAGCACAGCATCTTCACAGTGGACAAATTACTGCAATCGCCAACCCTTTTGCCCAGCTTGGCGATTATGGGCATTTACCTTCTAATGCTGCAATACGCATAGTTAACAGGATCACCTTGTATGTTATTCTATCAATTTATCGGCCGGATTAATATGTACACATTTCAGTTGCAAATTTCTAATTCTAACGGTCACTCAGTTATGCTGCGGATAGACAGACAGATAGACAGACAGACAGACAGACATAGCGAAACTATAAGGGTTCCTATTCGGTACCCTAAAATCTCGTGTCGATTTAAAACACTCCTTTCAGTCGTGTTTTATTTTATCGCCAACCATTATTTTTTTCACACTTATATCGTAATGTCATCATCATCATCATATCAGCCGAAAGACGTCCACTGCTGAACATAGGCCTCTCCCAAAGATTGCCACAATGACCGATCCTGCGTCACCCGCATCCAGCGGACCCTGGGGCAAGAAAACCTAGCGGTTAATTCCGAAAACGTTAACTTACAAAAAAAACTCTCTTTTGTAACCCGATTTTTTTTATAGACCTATTCAACAATACCCCATACTATAAGATTACAGCAAAATAAAAAAACATCCCGACTTTACTTATAGGGGAGGTGCCTGAATAATTTTTAATATATTTTATTCTACCTCTTTTTCGGTGTGACTGATATGGAGGTATACTTACCTGTACCAAATTGCAAATTTCTTATACTAACGGCCTATGAGCTATGCTGCGGACAGACAGACGGAGAGACGGACAGACGGACATGGCGAAACTATAAGGGTTCCTCGTTTACCACGTAACCCTAAAAAGGTTGGAATTAATTTTGGGTTAATAGCCTAAATTGTTGCACATGTATAGGTATTTTGTCGTGTTTTGTCGAAATTGTTGATCCTAACTTGGTTGTTCCTAAATATCGTTTGTCCTAATGATTTTTGTGTCTAATGTGTATGTATCGAATAATAATTGTGCATAATTGTGATGGTCCTACTATTTAATGTACTAATACTAACTACTTTAAACGAACGACCTTTAAAAAAATATTTTCCTTAAACTTAACCCTCTCTTAAACCTCCCAACCCTGTTGTCCAAAGAATTTTAGTCATCAGACCTAGGAACCGGTCGACGAAGCCCCGCTGCGCGGGACTTCTATTTCTGATCTAAGGGATAAAAGGTACCTAATGATTAATGAACCTATCCAGGTTAGAGTAGGGGAGGTACAGATTCATTATTTTCTAATACAGGGGGCTTAGCCCCCGAGCCCCCCTTGTGGGACGCTTCGTTCCCCCGTCGCCCCTTTTTCGGGTTAACAAGAATGAGGATGGGTAAACAATTGATTAAAAATACTTAAGTATTTTATAGACTAAGCCCTTCTGTCCGCCTTTCCTAGAAACCTAACCATTCCAAGTCGGTTTTACCCTGGCTTATCATCATCATCATCATCATCATCATCAGCCTATGATAGTCCACTGCTGGACGTAGGCCTCTCCTATTAACTATGCGTATAGACGCAATAGGAGGTAAATGCCCATAATCGCCACGCTGGGCAAGCGGATTGGCGATCGCAGTAATGTGTCCACTATGATGACGCTGCCGCCCATCATCAATCTTTTATCAAATAATGGTCAGTGACACTTCAATCCCTTAGTCGACTCTTACGACACCCGCAGGAGGAGTTGCGGTGGTGATAAATGTATTCTTACTGCCGTCACCACACAGCCATCTTACTGCCATCACCACACAGCCTGGCTTATTACTTAAACATTATTTTTATTTTTGAAAAAAGAAAGTCCCGCTGAGTTTCTTGCCGGATTCTTCTCAGGCAGTGGTGTAGGGTTAGAACCGGAGGTAGTTTTTTTTTCTCTCATTCGCTATTTAGTTTAACGATTCAAAAGCGCTCGTTGCTGGGCCTAATTGAATAAAGAATATTTTGACTTTGACTTTGACTTTGACTTTGAACCATTCACCATATTGTTGATATGTTTTTTTCAATGAAATATCGGACATAACAATTGTAGACGCAAAGAAAATTTACTGTTTGAGCAGTAGGAAACAATGAACATTATGATTATTCAACTTTAGGTAATTCGACGTTCGAGTAATCAATATTAGGATAAATATAGTGTAGGTGTTTTAAATGTGTATGCGCAAAATAAAGTAGGCTAAACGAGTAGTATGCCATTTAACACTATGCCAAACATTCTCGGCCAAAAAATTTTAGGACAATCGACGTCCTAAAATTTTGGGGTGCGACACGTCAGGCACCCCTTAATTTTATCTTAAAAATATACTCTTCAGACAAAGTTTCGATTTAAAGACATTTTTTTTGTACACTTGTTTGACGGTGAACACTGTCACCGGCGTCGAAAGTGTTATGGGATAAATATTAAAACAAAAACGCTGAAATCGATTTGTCTTATTTTTTATCAGCAGTTGGAATACGACGTATCAAGTCGCTATCTTTCAAATCACACTATTTCCATACAAACTTTCAACTACCTTTTAACCACTTTAGGCTTTAAATTTTATAAAATGGTTTCTCATTTTGTATACAAATAATTATATAAGTAACCTTCTGTAAAGATGCCATCTTTCTAGCGCTAGTAATTTACACTAAATTTATTGTCTACCTTAGTCTCCTTAAACAAAATCTACACCCCTACTTAACCCTCTCAATCATGAAATTTCCCTGCACTCTGATATATTATTGCTTTTTTCGTATTTTACTTAGTAAATCTCCTACAATGTTTTAGGTCTCCAATCGTAACTTTGCATCCCCTTGTTATAAAAATACTTTTATAGGAATTATCATAGCTTTAAGTTAAACTTCAACCCAATAAAAATTGTAATCCCCTTTTAACCTTTAAGAAATGATTAAATTAAATTTCTTGTACTCTTGTAAAATACCTTATTAATACTAAAGTTTCAAGTTCCTAAATTAAAATAAATTTGGATCCCACCTTTGCACTCTTATCTTACCAGAAAAAAACAGCTTATACACGAAGTTTGACATTGTCATTCAAATGAACAATACATTGAGTCTCTAATTGTTTACATTTATTTTTACCAATGTATAAAATACGCAATAGAATGTCGAATTTACAAGAATATGTTTGTAATTTACCATTTTTGGAGTTACCTACGTCACATAAACGTGTACGAGTATTTGCTCGTGCTATAATCAAAACATAGTACCTACCGAAAAAAAGCAACATTATTATTAGGTACTTTGTTTGTGCAATATGCAATGCATATTCACAAACAAAGTCATTCATTCGTTCATTCATTCATTCAATGCAACACGGAAGTTACCTCTTACCTACATGTATCCTAGGTACCTACTCGTAATGTAGGCACGAGGTTAAATAAAAACATTAAAATGTATGCAAGGTACCTACGTCATTTTTGCGTTACTATTAAGAACAGGAACTCCCTCGGTTCACCAAGGAGCAGTTCATGACAGCCTTCGTTACCCTTCTGCCACTGACGACGACGACTGCGACTGGTCTGGTGACGTGATATGATTAAATCTTGTTATCCACATTGTAATCCACACTCCTTTTTTTATACTTTAGAACAACCTGATATTAGCAGCTCCTGAGGTAATAAAAAACCGGCCAAGAGCATGTCGGCTCATGCTAGGGTTCCGTACTTTTCGGATATCTCTGAAAATATTGACTTTAGAAAAAAACTTTGTTTGAAAATCTCTTTTCTTTTTCAAAGACCTCTTCAACGATGCACACTATAGGATTACAGCAAATAAAAAAATCATTCACACTTCACCAGGTTAGGCACCCGAATTTTTTTTTTCAATTTTTTATTTTACCACTTTGTCGGCATAATTAATATTATGTATATCTGTACCAAATTGCAGATTTCTAGTACTAACGGCCACTGTGCTATGCTGCGGACAGACGGACAGAGCAAAACTATAAGGGTTCCTAGTGTACTACGGCACCCTAAAAAGGTACAATAGTATGAAACCTCTTTTAAAGAGTAGCTTACATAAATACTCTACATTTATCAGTTCCCTTAATTCCTTAAGGGTTAAGGAACCTACCATCTAAACTGGTCTTTGTCCAGAACTTGCTCCATAACATACACAATCAATCAGAAATATCTGCCAAAAGTGAAACACGTGTCGTTAAGGGGTTCCGTTCTGGTCTTTATCAGCAGTTCCACCTACTCACATTAAAATGCATAAATGATAATGCTTGATGTTTAAATGATAATACAGAATCCTAAGGTTCCTAAGGAAACACCCCATCAGAACTGGTATTTGACAATACCATGACATTACACGACCATCTTCATTGCTTAAAATGCATAACCAGTTACACACATCATACAAAACACCAAAGTATTCCGAAGTTCCGTTCTAGCCTTCATCGGCAGTTCCACTTCCCTAAGTAATTACTTATGCGTGTGGATGCATTAGGAGGTAAATGTAAATCGCCACTTCAATCCCTTTTTCGACTCTTGTGACACCCGCGGGAAGAATTGGGGTGGTGACAAATGTATTCTTACTGCCGTCACCACACGGTATTTGTGTACACAAACTATATATCAGTAAATACTTCTTACTTATACTACAAATATAAAAAATGTAAAGATTACTTACTCACTCTTTACGTCCTGCTTAATATAGACTCTGAAACAACCAGTAATATGTCAAACGTTTATCTACCAAAAGAAACATCTCAGAAAATGAGAGAAATTGTCTCAGTTCAGTGGATAAAAATCTAAATGGTACACTATACTATAAACGACTAGAATTAAAACTCTAAATGTCATACGAATAAATTTAGAGCTTATCACTTTTCATATTTTTATTTCAAAAATAATTTACGTTCAATATTGAATGTACTGAGAAGATGCGGCATATACTTTCTTACCAAGAAATCGTGGCCGCAGAAATCACAGTGGCGATGAGCACAGATTTTATTCCACAAATCAACCATTAATTAAAGACTCGTATCACTTTGAATATGTATACCTACTAATATAATTATATAACAAACATATTCTATCTTTCTTATTATTATTGTAACTAAATCGACATTCTATCGTTTTGACTTCTAGCCGTCACATTTGTTTTCAAATGACGTATTTTATTGCCAGAGTATAGAAAATAAACTCCATTACACCAAATCGTATCCGTAAACTTTTTTCATTTTTAATCGTTTTTGCGAATGTAACTTATACGTGTTCGGTAGTATTGAGTTTTATTCAGAATCAGTTGTTATAGTTTTCTTGTGTTCCGTCTTAAAAATAACAAGAAACTTAAATAAATGATGGGGTTCGAAAGAATTTCTTCGTTCTGATTTTCCCTACTTATTTAAAGATACTTTGAGTACTGGCATCCCTTGACGTATATGTATATGATTTTATGTCATTTTGAATGTCAAAAAGAGCTGTCAACGGGAGCGATTTGGCGTGCGTCCGACCTCGAGGAGGCGCTCGCGCCATCTGAGTCAAAGGAGAATTTTGACTCGTGTCGCCATTTGTATGGAGAATATACGCAATTTTAAATTAAGGATTAAATTTCTTCGTTGTCTTTATGAGGAAAAATATGAATATGCCCTGATGCACTAATTCAGTTATCTGGCTTTTAAATTAACATGAATTTTATGCCTGTTAAAGAAAAATATGCATTGCTTCGTGTTCGAAAAATATGCAATTTTTTGATTTTTCGGTACATTTAGAGCCGATTTCTAGGAAATCCATGTAAATATAAAATATAATATCAATTGGAGCCTCTGCATGGGTTCTTTCTGAATAAGTTCATGTAAGAAATATGTTTGTAGAGTAATATTTACTTAACAAATTCTTTGTTCGAAAATAGGTCTAAAACGACAAAATCGGGAATCCGACCCTTAAGTCCTACCTTATTGGGACGCGGCTACATCCTCCACGAGTCCTATATATGCAGTTGCCAACGCATTTTAATCTAACTTTTGGCAGGCAGTAACTATTACATATTATGAACTGTTACTTTGTGTGACGTTATAGCATAAAAGTTTTTAAACTAGGTACCTACTTATAACTGAAACATACTTAAAACCCGCAACCATATAAATAGATAGTTAAGATTTGGTCCAAGATATACATACTTAGAATGTTTCTGACATTCTGTTTTTTATTTCAGATTTGTGCTTTTAATATGATTTATTTTATGATGTATTTCATTATGAATAGTTTATGCAAGTGTAATTCCAGTATAATTCACACTTCAATTACAGATATTCATGAACTCATTTTAACATTGGTTGTGTTGATTCATATCTAAAATATTCTTACCTACGTTTGATATGCGCCTGCATACATCTACTTAATACCTTACAATGTTTATTGACAGCACGCGGTGATAGCAAATGGTAGCTTTTAGCTCAAAGCTGTCCCAAGCGACATACGCATTACGCATACCCTATCGAAGCGTTAGATACCTATTTTTCTCAAACTTGATACGGAATGTTGATGTTACTTACTTTAAATTAAACCCGGCAATACTATGTATCCGGTGTCATATGCTAAGATGATATGTAAAGAGATTTCATGTAGTTATTTCACACCTAGGACTGCAAACAGACTGTCTTTTGTTTTGAAACTTCAAATTGTGACACTAGGTCTTGACATTCAGCCACAGAAAAAAAATAGCCTTAGAACTGACTGATGTCTGTACCACAAGGTAAAAGAAAACCTCAAACAGATTAAAAAAAAGTTAGACGCGAACGTTTTTTTTTTAATGTTTTACGATACTGTACTATTGGTATATTTACAAATGAAATAGTATGGTTCGGCGAAATCAGTTAGTTTTATTTCATGGCAAGTTTGAGAAAAGCACTATACAAATCTCGACGAGAAACAGGGTTACAGGCCGCGTATTCCTATCTGGCCTCAGTTCCTTCGGCTAGATATATCTACTTGGCCTGTAACCCTTCGTTTCCCGTCCTCTATAGTAATGTACTATATATAACTACATGGGATTCAAATTCAACTTGAGGTTTCAATCTATTCACACAAGTTCTTTCAAAAGAAAATATCACCAAACCTACTTATAACAAATCGTCACTCCTAAACCTAGAGATCGAAGTAGTAAGTCAAAAAATAAATCTGATTGCATTTGTAAATGGGTTCCCGCGCATGGGAACACGAAAACATAAGCACTATGGTTCGGAGTATAATTCGTCAGCTGTAAAGCATGCATTCAATAAAATAAGATCACGATGTCGACCGCATTATCCAATCTGCGCTCATTTGCGGAGTGCATGCGGCTGCACATTAAACATAATACTTTGCTCATGAGTCGATGAAAGCACAAAGATAGCATGGGTTCACAAGCTCCTATCTAAACTGCACATTAAAGCCGCAAAAGCTAACTTAGGTTGGAGACATAAAGGCTTGTTTTTCAATGATGTGGTAACCACAGTAAGGTGTTGTAAAAAGTAATATGGTGATAATTGAAACATGAGCCCCTGATTAGCGCGAATGAACGAGCGAGCCCCCCCCTGTCGCCGGCCCACACTTGTGTCTAATTTTTAATTAAGTTCTGTTCGCTTTGATTATTGGGAGTTTAATTAATTAAGTCGTTCGAAGTGTCTGTTAACGACGTTTGCAAATTAATTACACTTTGTTTTCATGTGTATTTTACCTTATGGTATATAGGTACATCTATAGCAACCCGCAATAACTACATTGTTATCGTACACGCTATCTGGCATTAACTAAGCTATATTATATTGATTATTCATCATTATTAGCAATGAATAAATAAATAACGAGCATAGCGTGCAAAGACACAAAATCAAGAAACTCTGTTGTTTTAGAAGTTCTTTGAAGAACGTATCTAGTTCGCATACCTACTTAGGTACCTATTAATCTTCTCATGCATGCGTACCTATCATCATCATCATCATCTCAGCCATAAGACGTCCACTGCTGAACATAGGCCTCCCCTCTGGACCTCCACATGTACCGGTTAGATGCGACCTGCATCCAGCCCAGCAGATGGTCGATGGGGTCGAAAAGTGCTCGAGTGGAGACCACGGCTAGGCAAACGCAGCGTAGGACGTCCACCCACAAGATGCGTACCTATAATAAAAGATATTTAAGGTATAAATACTTATATGTCACAGAGGGGCTGAAAAGGAAACAAAATATCGTTTCATTATTGTAGCATTGCAGTGTAAGTAAGATTGACCTGCTCTTTTCAAGGCATGTAATTTTCAATGCATTTTAAATTATTTTCAATATTTCGGAATTTACTATTACCTACTACTCAAATTTCTCCTAATGACATCAGAATAAGTTGACCACATGCACCAAATACACATATAAGTTGTATTGACTAACTGCTAGTCGTTCAAAAACCTATGTAATGTATAGTAAGTATGCCTATTGATAAAATGGTATGGCATAATATAAATACAACCACTTTCATGAATGGATTTCTAGGCATATTTACCTAATCTGTGTGATTAGGTATAGAGGTCCAGGAATATTATCTATCTATCCCAAGGATAATGTCCAAGGAAGTATATTCCTTTCACTAGATTTACTTTGCATACGTAGTACGTAGGTAGATAGCTTATTAAATAACTAAAGTAGAAATTATGAGCAATATACATATGTATTTATAAAATAATGTATCAAATGTACCTACTTGTATCAAAGTCGTGTATAATGGATCATTTGGCATGGAATGCGTTCATTCATACATTACATTTTGTAAGTAAGTAGGTACCTAAGTACGTGTAGGCACACATGAGTTTATATTCGGGTCACATACTAGTAAATATAGCCTCGTTCATACTGTAAACAAATGCGTGGTTCAATTAATTAACAGTATTGATTTTACTTGGGTGTGTTTTTACTTATAGTACGTAATCTCTTTTCTGTACCTCACTCACTATTCACTATATATAATATCTATATATTATATATATAATATCTATATACTATATATAATATCTATATATTATATATAGTGAATATTACTGAGTAAATTATTAGTAAATAAAGAAAGAAGAAGACTTTACTCACAGTCACCATCAGATACATAGGAGCGGCCAGGATGCTCACAAACATCTGAGCAGGCGGCTATTGTTCTTGCCTTAAGGTGCGTTCAAACTAAAAGAGCATTCGCTGTTCTAACCTCCCACTCTACGAAATTAGATCGGTACACAAAACGTGATAGAGTGCATGTTCAGATATTTTTGAACACCGTGGCTATATCTGATGGCGACTGTACATGATGACGTTGTATCCTCTATGTTCGCATATATCATCGATATACAACCTCGGAAATACAGCAATCAATTCATGGAAATATAACCTTTCTATCAGTCTGAATACGGGTGTTTTTTCCATCACGTGAGTACTACAGATACGACGTTGAGTAAGTCGGGGCGATATTTTCCATTTAGCCGCAGCGATGACGCGGTGACGGCGCTGTAATAAGACCTCTCTTATTAGCGCGGATGACTTGCGCCTATAGATTTTCATCCCGCGGCTATGCTTAGGCAAATATACCTATATAATAATAATAATCATCATCAGCCTATCTCAGTCCACTGCTCTCCGGTCCTCTCCTATTAACTATGCATATAGACGCATTATGAGGTAAATTCTTATAATCGCCACGCTGGGCAAGGTGATTGGCGATCGCAGTAATGTGTCCGATAAGATGACGCTGCTGCCCATCATCAATTTTCTATCAAATAATGTTCAGTGAGACCGCAATCCCTTAGTCTACTCCTACGACGCCCGCGGGAAGAGTTGGGGCGGTGATAATGTGTTCTTACTGCCGTCACTACATGGCCAATAATAATTGTTATTATCAATAAATTACAGACGTAAATCTAGTTACTTAGCTAGTAAATGTCCCAGTGCACTTAGCATTGTAAATTTTATGTCATTATATCAGAATGGACAGATCGGGTGTCGATTGTTGGGTACTGACGACTCCAGCATTAAAACATTAACCTTAATTTGCTGTTGCATGTAGGTCCAGATTCGGTGTATTATATAAAACATTAAGTTACTAATAATTTTTTTTTTTTACTATTTTTGTTTTTCGGAGATTGTATTTGCGTACCATGCGGTTCACATACTCGTACTAATTACGAATGCTGCATCAATTTGCTATGGCATATGACAGACATTAACAATACACTTACTACATCCCGTTCGCCGATGTCGCATCTGTACAATGCATCTTGAACATGAAAGGCTCCACAGACAAAAGAATTTCATCTTTGTCATTTGACATAGGTCATAAAGAAGTTATATGAATATTCAACAAAAGCCCTGCATTTAATTTCAAATGAGCGCTACTTACCTCAAAAACATAACATTATTTAAATAATGCAAACAAATATATTCTATGCGTATAATGGGCCGAGTAATCTCGTCGTTTAAGGTGAGGCGTTCACCACAGACGAAGAACAAAAGCCTTGCTACGCTCCTGTTAATTCCTCAACACTTTCTCACTGCAGCTGTTAAAAAGGAAGTCACGGTCCAAGGTTCGTTGCTCCAAGGGCCTTAATACACCTTAATGCTCATTTTTGAGATATATGAAACCGAAAGTGGATCACTTCTAAAGAAAGCAACGCATATTATTACGCTGCTCCGTGGAAAGCTGCCGATATAGTTTACCATTTTAACATTGTTTTACTATGACTCAGATGTAACATATAGATATGCAAATAGTATCTACGTATTTCATATTTAATCAAGTTTAATGCTTCCTCCAATTTCTCCATAATTACAGCAGTATTTTATGTTTCATTTCAACGCTTCCGAAGCAACAGTTATTTACATGGCGAGTTACAAGCGTTTTTGTTGTTATTTATTGCGATGTGAATAATGAGGAAGACTTTATCGATACAATGGGCGAGGTAAATGTTATATTTTTCATAATTGGCGTTTTGATGTCACATTAAGGCTGCATTACAGTCGAGTAATGGAGTTCTTTATTTATGCCACGAAACCGCAATTACGCAGGATAATCAATAGAAATAAATAGGTCAGCTGAGACAAAACCATGAGATATAGGGAATTTAATGACAATAATACATTCGTATAATTTAATTCGGTTAAATTTTTATAAAAAAATGCTTTTTTATTTGTCGAGTTTTTTTTTCAAGATGTTTTTTCCATTAAAATTATTTTTTTATAATAAGTTTACATTGTGATGTGTTACACTACCGAAAAAGTAAATATCTAAAAATCTAAACTGACAAAGTGCAAGTTCTATTTTTAAATAGGTATAGGTATACGAGGCTACCCTCAAAACTAATTAGAATTGGTATTACTGAATACGAATATGAGTATTCTACTGCTTTCATTATTAAAATTGGACATTTTGTAGTTTCTCCGTGTATTTTATTTTATTTTTTTATTTTAATTACTTTTGATACAAAAAAAACTATATTAGTACTATTTATACAAAATAAATTATACTTAAAACCGATTTAAAACTGTGCCTACTTTATTGCCTAAAGCCTAGGTCCACTTCTTGCTAATACTCTATGACTGTAGGTATCTTACCTGTTTTTCATGTTTACGAATCGGATTATGCAGCTAATTTCACGTATTAACTACGTACTTATACGTATCACGTGTCACTGTAAGCCATTAATCTAAGTTGATGAATAACTAACTTCACATAATTATATGTGTCTGCTGTTGTAACGCACAACTTTTGTTAACTTTACATTATATAGTTACGAAACAATTAATAAACTTCAAAATTGTGTTACTTATACTACACAAAGGATTCCTGTTTCACCAATATCAAAGTTTTGTTTTATTAGCTTTATAAGTTACATGAATTACTACTCCATTGTAGCTGACAACAAATATCAAAGCATACGTCATATTAAGTGGATAAACTTTGATTTATCAAACAAACAACCGTAGATAACATTTGTTAAGTCGATACAACAAAGTAGGAAACAATTATCTCCATAGCTATAATATAATGTTTCACTTTCCCTATACCATAAAATTGACTATCGATCACAGTGGAGATAAACTTTTATGAGCAATAAAATCAGCGGGTTTTTGAGGATCATTTTGTGAAACTCTTATTGCCCTTGACGTGGTATAAACAAACAAGGGTGTTTTATGGTTATGTTATATCGGCAGTTAAATACGTTTGTGAATCATTTAATGTGATGGTTGTGACATTTTTACGTAAATGAATTGAAATAAAATTTATTTATGACAAGCACAATGGCCATATACACATACCAATAAGCACACAATAACAGCTTGCCACAAAAGAGTCACAACTCAGCATGTAGCTGGCTAAGCCAGCGCAGTTTCTTCCGTTGTGACCCACCAGGTATGTACACCGGCCGACGAGGCGACCACGCTGGCAAACAAGTAAACATGGATACAAAATTATAGACTTAAAACTAAACACAAAACATGCCTGTATATAATTATATAAAAAAATACGCGTATAAATGAAAGCGCGAATCCTGTAACTCTACCACACCGTTTGCACCTCGCTTGCACAGCCGCTGTCAAATGTATCGGAGCGGCCAGGATCCTCACAAACAACTGAGCAATCCTCTATTGTTAATGCATGCAATTGAAAAGAATAGTCCAACAAGCGTTTACATACATTTATTTCCACAAATATTCATTCAATAACATATGTTTTTGAAAGCATATGCTTTTGCTTAACTAGCCATCACAAATATTTATTCCACCTTTAACGTTACATCATCATCATCATCATCATATCAGCCGAAAGACGTCCACTGCTGAACATAGGCCTCCCCCAAAGATTGCCACAATGACCGGTCCTGCGCCACCCGAATCCAGAGGACTCCTGCGACCTTCACCAGGTCATCGGTCCACCTTGTGGGGGGCCTACCCACGCTACGCCTTCCGGTACGTGGCCGCCACTCAAGAACCTTCCCGCCCCAACGGCCATCGGTTCTACGCGCAATGTGCCCCGCCCACTGCCACTTCAGTTTAGCGATTCGGAGAGCTATTTCGGTTACTTTGGTTCTGCTGCGGATGGTCTCATTTTTAATCCGATCACGCAGAGAGACTCCTAGCATAGCCCTCTCCATTGCCCTTTGGGTGACTTTGAGCCTTCTTATGAGACCCATTGTAAGCGGCCACGTTTCAGTACCGTATGTCATCACTGGCAACACACACTGATTAAAGACTTTCGTCTTCAAACACTGCGGAATATTGGACGAAAATATGTGTCGTAGCTTCCTTTAATAAATTAATAAGGCCTCAGTTTTACCATAATTTATATTCCATCTAACGTTTATATAAATCGCACATATTATTTTAAGCTAAAAATAACACGTTTACACTCAAAAGTATTTATAATTATATTTCCCGTGGTACAATACGTGCGCGCACCGAGCGCCGCTTTTCTATTGTTTTTTGCTTAACTTTTTAAATGTAGAAATCAGCCAGTGCTTCAGCCTATGTGAAGGCGGGGTTGCCAGTATCGTAAAGTAACAAAGTATTGCCTAATTATAATATTTGCTTACACAATGTATTGAGATTGAGCGTCGTAATGAGCTTGACAAAAAGCGCGATGTGCTCAAGGCTCGATCAGCAGCTGCCGTATCATATCATTATGTTGGCGGTGTGCTATTAATTTAGTCCCGGAGGAAAACAGTCGCTGTGGCCGAAATCGGTCAGGACATCATCATTGTCAATAGCGTTAGAGTGCGTGTTAAAATATTTTTTTGGGTATAGTTTGGGAAATATTATCTGACCGACTGTTATCTCACTTACGAGCTTTTGTTTTGCGTTAACACTTATTAGACAATCAGCAGTCTAGCTTTTCTATTGTTAATGATGCAAAACAAAAGGTCGTAAGTAAGATAAGAGTCGGTCAAATAATATTTCCCGAACTATACCATGGCCGCTATAGCATCCGATATAGGAGCATTCCACGAAAACATCTACTTTTTGTCGCTTACGTGTCGCTATGGTACACCCTAATAAAATATGCTAGCGGCTAGGAAACACTGTCAATCTTAAAGCCTTGATATGTTATTATTATTACTCAGCTTACTAATTTAATTTTTCAAAAGTATTAAAAAGACAGTGTCGCTTACGACACGTTTTCATGGAATGCTCCTATCTGACGGCGATTGTATGCGGTGGAACAAATTCATGTTGGTTCAAGTATACTCACTTGTATTATCTAACTAGACAAAACTAATGAAATGGCTCTTCAATTCATTCAACTAGTTGTTGGCCAGTATAAAAAATTTCACTGAAAAAATGTACACAAATATTTGTACGGGCTGATGTATTTGGTATCGAAACATGGAAAAGAAGAATTTTAACATAGTAAAACTTCCTGCTGGTCCCAAAACATGTTTGCTGAAGTCGGCGCCATAGAAAAGTGGAGCAATGTGCAATGACTGTTTTATTTCATTATCAGTTGCTAAAGCTCTTCACATAGTTAGCTTAAAATCACTAAGTGCTAATACAGTTTTTCTCTTTATTACGGTATAATATTTATTTCCGTCAAATACAAATTAATTGCTGTATAGGTATTGATTTTCATTTAAGTATCGTAATTAAGCCAATTTCAAATTAATTTATGAACTGTAATGATTTATCGATCGGATCGTTACGAAATAATGATTGATTTTGCGAAACTCCTATTTCTTATCTGTACATAATACGTTTTCCTTGATTATTTCCAATCATAACTACGTAGTTTTATTGCATTATGGATCCGGCTACATTATTAATTTAACATTGTAACAAAGCTCTAACAATTTTAAGATATTCTACGGATGTTGATATGTATGTACCTATGATATTTTTTCTTATAATTACCATATATTATCTACATGAGGGTACTTCGAGTATCATAAATTAAACCCAATTGCTTAAAAACAACTGTAATAAAGTACAATAACGACTTTCATATTGGCTGTGCACTTAATAAAATAAATTACTTTAATGGATATTTTGTTGCAACTTCAAAAAGTTGTCTTTACAAAGTAGTAATGTACATTGAAAAATGCTCTACTTTTTACAATAAAACGTCAATGTAATTAAAACTTCATGCGTAAGTACCTACCTAATATTTTGCTTTGTTAATTTAAATTTTATTTTTCCGAATGAATAAATCGTAAGATATTTACGAGTAAGCAATTGTCTTACTGTAGCCTTTTACTTATAAAAATATAGGTACTTGTACCTTTTTCAAGTAAAACAAATTCGGTGCCTAGATGTATAATATTTTAGCCAGATAACGTCATCATCGTTAATGGTAGCTATTAATTGACACCCTAACATGGCATCTCATATATTCGAACGCACTTATCTACTTCCCTTTTAGTCCGCCCTCTAATATTCTAAGAATAAAGCCAACTCCTAACAGCTACTCGTAACTCTTCGTTTTATACTACGCATGCCTCAAACAATCCTGTATGGTACGAGTATTCATTAATTAACTTCGCTAATATAGCGCCTTCTAACCATTTAAGCATATCTCCTAAGTAGAGCTACCTTCAAACACGTGAAGAGTAACTGTAAACCGCACGGTCTGGTTCTTATCCTTAGCTCCATGCAGGACCATGTATTAGCGGCAACTTTTTCATCACAAGTGACAATTAACTGGCTGAGTTCCCTTATCAAACGCCGGCGTCGAACACTTAAATGAGCCAGTATAACTAAGAAACTACCAATTACAACATTCACAACTCGCCTACAGAAAGCCCGCTTCTGTTTTACCGGTGCGTTCGGATCTGTCTTACTCTGCAAACATTGGAATAACATCCCTCAGTAAAGCACGAGATACCAGTTTACCACCTGGGGTTTGACGTTTATAAGACGAGATGGAAGACGATTAGTGCTTTAAATTGATTATACTGATATTATTATTTACTTTAATTATTAAGATGTGTTGTGTGCCTTGTATATTGCAAATATGTAGTTAAAATTTAAAAAAGAACTATCATAGTAAGTAAAACACACATTATAAATAAACAACACATCATCGTGGTAGGTACTAACAGGCGAGCCATTATGCATGTTTGCCATCAACGTGAAACAAAAAAACAACTATCATGAGTTGACAACGCTCGCCGTAAGGAATTATAATAAGAATTTTAGAGGAGAGCTTTTTTACAGCTAGGTATACCAACACAATAAAATATAGATTCTTGCTGGGGCCATTTTCTCGAAAGCTTGTAACTTGTAATACAAGCGGAAGTCCCTATCTAATTAATCGTGTCAAAATACAAGCGGAAGTCCTTATCTAATTAATAGTGTCAAAAAGAGACTTCCGCTTGTATTACAAGTTACAAGCTTTTTAGAAATGGGCCCCTGGTGGTAGGACCTCGTGCAGGGTGCGCCCGGATAGCTACACCACCGTCCTACCGACCTACCCGTTAGCCTGCCGCTAAATAGTACTGTGTTCCGGTTTGGGGGTAAGATAGCCGGTGTAATTACTGGCATAGAGGCAATCCATTTAAGTCCTCAGGGTAGGCAGTGCATAGGCGATTTTTTGGTCACTATGTCCATGCGCCTCAGTTACCGCTTTCTATCAGGTGGGCTGAGAGTTCAAGTTGTCTACAGTCTTCACATAAAAAAAAGATAATGAGTGCACCAATAATGCAATAACACAAAAGTTCGCTTGCTCTGAAGAGTCTAAAGAACCTATCGTATTCCTGGTATCGTCATCGTATTAGGTATAGTAATGGATATCCCGACGTCCGACCGCGCTTAAGCTAAACCAGTACCCATTAGTGCACCCTAGCCGCAAAAACAACAGGGAACGAATCGGGAATGCGCCCTCGATCGGCTCCCGAGTCCAGCCTGTGCAAGATGCAATATTTTATCCTTTATCTGCGGTAATTTTCGCTATCAAAATCAAATTAAATTTTCTTGTTTATAGTAGGTATCTATGGTGCGATCCTAATTGGAAATGTGCTCAAACGAACTGGACGAAGAGCCTTTAAACAAAATAACCTAGACGAGATAGCTACTTGGTTATCAAATACTCCATACTTTTTTGCAATGTAAGTTGGACTATTGCATCTATGTATGTAGGTAGTTTTACTAAGTGGTAACGTAAGTCAAAATAAAACAGAAGTAAATGTTTTTAAGTGATCTATACTAGAAAATACTTTTTTAGATATTTTTATAGGTACTTAAAATTGAAATTGAAATTTTCAATAAATTAAATACATAATTAGGTTTCAATATTTTGTGACTAATGCTACGCATAAAAAATTGGCTGCTGAAAATAAAATAAAATAAAATTAGGATTGATTTTCTATTCATGTCACCTATCTATATGTCACCTGGGACCTATTTCTCGAAAGCTTGTAACTTGAAATACAAGCGGAAGTCCTTATCTAATTAATAGTGTTAAAAAGAGACTTCAACTTGTATTACAAGTTACAAGCGTTCGAGAAACGGGCCTCTGTACTACAAAGTTAACTCGACTAAGAAAACGCTGATTCGCGAGATTTTTAACATTGGTAGTACAGACAGCATCAAAAGTAGCCGAATAGCTCGATACTCCATGTACTTAATAAATTACGGTGTACCCAATTATTGCCCATTTCGACAGCAACAAAGTTGACGATGGCTGTACCAATATAGTAAAATAGCAAGTGTCTTACCAAGGACCTCATTTACGATGAATAGCAACAAAGCCGGTTCTACGGTTTAATTACGCGATCGCGGCGAGTATTGTCCCTGAACACAAATTGCTCGAGATACTCCGGGACCGGCCAGAATGTGGTCCGGAATTTGATTCCCTAGCTTTGAAACTAGTAACTTGTTAATTGGGACCGTAGACTTTAGCTATGCTTAGCTGGATTCTTAGTGGAACAAAAACATTGTCTTCTGAAAGGTGAGTGGCATGAATCGATTAAGTGACCGAAAATATCTGATATTTATGTCGTTCATTCCATGCATGCCAACTCTTGTGAATTGACCAGTACCTATATAAAAATATATTTATTTCCGTCATAAATTCCGTCAATATGAATTAACGAAACCGGGAAATGAGGATTTTTCAGGTGAGGACAATTACTACATAATTAAGCAATTACGCAGTATGTTGTATCTTTTTAGTTACTTATGCATATGTAATGGTTGCAATGGTTTTTATATGTATGTGTTTATTTTTTATTCAGACTTGTTTATTTGCACAATACTTGATTACTAATTTGCCATGTACATATCGTTGTTAATTTTTAGGAATTCACGATGTGCATTTTGTGAGCTACCTATATTAGATAATTTGGTTATACACTTAAACGAGACTAATGTCATACTTAGTTTAGGAAATGGCAGGTTGATATACTTACGCTATTCATATTTGAAAAATAAATAGAAGTTACGTAGGCATAGCATCTTACCTGAAGTGTAACTTTCTGCGTATCTGCCGAAATCAACGAATTTCGACGAATCACGTTTTGTGTAACTAACGACTTTCGTAGAGTGGGGTATAGAATGAGCGAATGCTCGTTTGGTATGAATGCACCTTAACATGCATTGTTACTAGATGGATGGTTTAACTCTTTTGAACGTGCTCATTGTTCAATACTGAATTTGAAAGCAAAAAAGGAATTAATTAAAAAAAAAATCTTGAGACATCTTAGACAAATCGACCTAGGCCCACGGTAAGCTCAATTAAGGCTTGTGATGTGGGTACCAAGCGACGATATATATAATAGATAGATACATGTAGATACTTAAATACATAGATAGCCACGACCAAGGAACAAATAATCGTGATACCTAAATAAATACACAAATAATGCCCTCACCGGGATTCGAACCCGGAACCTCCAGCTTCGTAGGCAGGGTTACTACCAGCTAGGCTACGGAGGCTGAATGTATTATGTAAGGAGCGGCTTCCGGACAGCTACTCTTAAAGATGAATCGTTTTTTTTAATCTATTAAGTGTTAGAATCTAGGTAATGTTGAAATTCATTTCGATCGTGCCTTACGTAAAAATATAGGTATATCTTATGTGCAGGGCCCGTAATTTTCATGCCGATGACATCAATTTGACGTCACGCTCCATTTAGGGTGATCCGAAATAGTTTTATTGTTCATTATTAATCATTAGTCGTCAATCATTTTAATCATGTACAAATATCTTCAAAAGAAGTATATTTACTCGTGAAATAAATAATTCCTACTTGATACGTGCTGTACGTTAAAGAGGAATTCTGTTTTCTACGTAATTATTGAAATGTGTCAACAATTATCATTAAAAAAAATGTATGTTTAAAAACAAATCAAATAGTTTTATTTATGTTTCACGTATCAAGTAGGAATTATTTATTTCACGAGTAAATATACTTCTTTTGAAGATATTTGTACATGATTAAAATGATTGACGACTAATGATTAATAATAAACAATAAAACTATTTCGGATCACCCTAAATGGAGCGTGACGTCAAATTGATGTCATCGGCATGAAAATTACGGGTCCTGCTTATGTGTATTGTGTAAGTATGAAACGCACTGTCATTCTTAGTCATATCATAATTAATTTATGGTCATTGGTCATATCTAGCTGCTATTTAGGTCATTATTATATTTATTATGTGTACATCTTTGTAGCGATGGCTTTATAACTTTACATACATTATTTATTTCCACCTACGTATATTAAATAAAAGATAATATGATTACTCTATTGTATTTACATAAAAGGCATCAAGAAACAAGACCGAAAATCACAATAGGGTAAATGTGGTAGCAAATGGAAAAACCCATTCGTGTAAATTACACCCATATTAGTAAATCAAGATAGCCCGGAAACGTTCAGGTCGGCTCACACGTCGCCGCGAGGACCGCCGGGACAATGAAGTAGATCGAGAAACGTAATGCCGCGTTTAGGGCTGTCGGGTCTTAAAATCGAAAAGCCAGGCAAAGCTTCATAAAAAAAACAAATATTTGGAGGCTTAGCTTTTTACACATTTTGTTTTAAAGAACCATGCGTCAAAATGCACCCAGAACCAACAGGCATGGGAGTTGCGATATTAAATAGGTCTTTGAATCTACTTCATTTAATTATATAGGTACAAAGTCGAATTCCATTGCAGAACTGAGATATTCATATTTTCATTCAGACTAAATACGAACTATGAAGAATCTGTGGCGGTATTTAACATTTAGAAGGGTAGACAGCATTTTGTATATCTGGGTGCTTAGACAAGTTGCCAATCGCAAGTCGCACTAATATGATAGAGTGACAGAGAGGGAAAACTTCGATACGCTACTAAGCGTTAGCGATTGGCAACTTGGCTAAGCATCCTGGGATCTGCAATGGTATCCAACTTGTTGCGTATAGATCAAAATTAAATATATATGTAGACAGTTTTAATGACCTAACTCTCAGCTGTGTTGGCTCTGGGTCCAAGCTCCATACTAAGTCGCCCATGGTCCTTTCGTGTGCGTTTTATCGCCTCCGTAGGACTCATTGAGTTAAGTCGTAACAGCCGAAGAGGCCAGACAACTACAAATTTGGTTGGACAGGACCGTAATACCTACTGGCAACCCTAGCCATGTCTTCCCCGAGCCCATAAGCCCTACCCTTCTCCTAAAATAACTCGGCCTTTGTCGGGCCTTGCAAGATTATTTCAAACGGCCTCCTTCAGTACTGTTACGTTGAAAATTGAATATTACGCTATTATCGTAAATTTTTGGTTCGGAAATAAAATCGTAATTTGTCGAAATTCTTTATATTGAGTTCATAAATTCAACTCGCTCTCTCAAAAAATATGTGTACAGACGCTGGCACAGTTAAGTGACTACTATAGTGACCTTTACACTGAGATTAAAATAAAACCATCTAAACGGTACAGTAGGTAAATATACATAAACAAAATTATGAAATCTCTTTTAATAGATTTAAGAAATCATAGGCAGTCTTCGCGTGAAATGAAATATCGTCAAAGACACGTTGATACTTCTTTGTATTATATTGTATTCTGGCCATTTTCAGAAACTCGACAGCAAACGAGCCTATTCAGCGTGGTCCCAACGCCGGCCCAATACATTGATAGTATCAATTTGATACTTCATAACATTATTCTTTACCACATCCGTACTTTAAGAGTCCACGGAAAGAACATGCCTAGTCCTTATGAAAATCACGGAAATTTGTACTCGTTCCGAAGGTTGTTTTTCCTTCTGGAATTTGAATTGACTACAGCCATGTTTTTCCGTGAACTTGATGGTAGGTAAGTAACAACAATGACGTCACCAATCTAAATCAGTACGTACTACTTTTACCGAAAAACGATTCACACAACATTTCGACTAGTGTGAACCAAGCATTAGATCGAATTAAGTCGACGTTTCCCATACTTCGTGAGACCGCTCGGGGAAGCGGCGACCAATTACGAGTATATCCGAGGGCGGATGCGCCGGCGACTCTGGTAATCTGAGCGCCATTACCTTTACGTACCATCACAGTAGCCGTACCATGACTTTAAGATTGTCCTTTCAAAAGGGCTTATTTCCACTTTGTCAATAGAGACTATTTATCTTATGAAAACATGGAAAAAATAATCCTTCTTGAATAAGCTCTTATGAATGGACACTCCTCACTTGGCGAGTAGGTATCAGTTGCGTTAAGTTTTACTCGATACGTAAAGCAGGCAATCGCGCTCGCTCCAATAAATAAGTACAAGCGCGATAGAATGCTTTACGTACCGAGTAAAACCTAACGTTGGTATCCGTTACTTGATAGCTCATGGAACCTATGGCTACAGATGGACTCCTACCTAGATAATACAATGGTTGGATGGATCAATGAAACCTTATCAAATTTTGGACATTCAAATTGCGAGTATGAATTAACTTAAATATCGAATTCTACGAATCTTGAAACTTGAAGAGTGCTAGCTTTTTGATAGGTTGCAGTTGCATCGGAACATATTTTAACTGAATTGGGAATAACCAGAACAGAGCTTTTTGTGATTTCAGTAAATCCAGTTATGCTAGACGGACGTAGAAGCAGAGGACATGCACCCATGAAATGGGTAAATATAGTGCGAAAGTCTACGGTGTTAACTCTACACCTACAGGTGATTATACAAAAGGCACAGAATCGGATGGCCTGGAAAGCGGTGATCAAGAGAGGCCAAACCCTTATAAGCCACCCATGAGATTCTATCTGACCAAATGGTTTGTTACATTGATCTCTTTAATTCCATTGGTCTAGGTTTCACTGCAAACGCAGTGTGTCGACACTACACACTGGCTACCTTTATCCCGCCACAAATCGTCCATCTGGTCACCAATCACGCTCGCCGCTACCAGCTAGAAAGTAAAAAACTATCCCCATTAGGGCGTTATTAAGTGTCGTTTGTATAAATCGCTCTCTTTGTTTAGTGCTGTTAGCGGCTATTATAGAAAAACAGCGTTAATTCCGAAGCTGGACATGGGCATTATTTCTAGAGTTGTGTAATGCCGTAATAGAGGCATTAGATTTGTAGAGCCCCCGCAGCCTGGCCTTGATTTGCTAGCTTATAGGATGTGGAAGTCATTGGCACTGGCGCAGGTAATTGCGTAATTATTTATTTGTATGGTCGACTCTTTTCTCCGATAATTTACTTGTCAGTTAATAAGATTTAAAACTAAGGGCTGTTCACAATCCCCGAATGAAATATATGTGTCAAATAAACGTTAGCTGTCTTTTTCTTCTATACTTATAACTAGGGAAAAAGATTGTGATAATTTTATCTGACCGATTTATTTATCCGGGGATTGTCAAACAGATTGCTATTGTACGTGAATAAACAAAAACGTCTACAAACAAAATGGCCATTCTTACAAATGAAAAAAATGCCAAATTCCACTGTTGATTGTGAGACTTACAATCGGAGTCTTTGACACTTCACACGCAACTATAACTACCCCCACCCGTCTGACGGCTCTATCAACAGGGCTGCAATGGCCATGTAACTATCTTCTGTGGCGAAACATAATATGTCATTGTGACCAATGATTCAATATCAATATTTAAATTTGTCAAAAAATGTAAGTATGATGCGCCGCAAATCTACAGATAGTGCTTATCACATGTTGTTTGCTAATAAAGAGATAGGTGCGCTATGGCTGCAGCCAGCGGGAGCCAGTGCAACTGGAACGACCTCGAAGGCCGCATTGTGCCTACGCGCTTGCGCGATATGTGCAGGGCCCGTAATTTTCATGCCGATGACATCAATTTGACGTCACGCTCCATTTAGGGTGATCCGAAATAGTTTTATTGTTCATTATTAATCATTAGTCGTCAATCATTTTAATCATGTACAAATATCTTCAAAAGAAGTATATTTACTCGTGAAATAAATAATTCCTACTTGATACGTGCTGTACGTTAAAGAGGAATTCTGTTTTCTACGTAATTATTGAAATGTGTCAACAATTATCATTAAAAAAAATGTATGTTTAAAAACAAATCAAATAGTTTTATTTATGTTTCACGTATCAAGTAGGAATTATTTATTTCACGAGTAAATATACTTCTTTTGAAGATATTTGTACATGATTAAAATGATTGACGACTAATGATTAATAATAAACAATAAAACTATTTCGGATCACCCTAAATGGAGCGTGACGTCAAATTGATGTCATCGGCATGAAAATTACGGGTCCTGCTTATGTGTATTGTGTAAGTATGAAACGCACTGTCATTCTTAGTCATATCATAATTAATTTATGGTCATTGGTCATATCTAGCTGCTATTTAGGTCATTATTATATTTATTATGTGTACATCTTTGTAGCGATGGCTTTATAACTTTACATACATTATTTATTTCCACCTTTGTATATATATTAAATAAAAGATAACATGATTACTCTATTGTATTTACATAAAAGGCATCAAGAAACAAGCCGGAAAATCACAATAGGGTAAATGTGGTAGCAAATGGAAAAATCCATTCGTGTAAATTACACCCATATTAGTAAATCAAGATAGCCCGGAAACGTTCAGGTCGGCTCACACGTCGCCGCGAGGACCGCCGGGACAATGAAATAGATCGAGAAAAGTAATGCCGCGTTTAGGGCTGTCGGGTCTTAAAATCAAAAAGCCAGACAAGGCTTCATAAAAAAACCAAATAATTGGAGGCTTAGCTTTTTACACATTTTGTTTCAAAGAACCATGCGTCAAAATGGACCCAGAACCAACAGACATGGGAGTTGCGGTCTTTAAATCTACTTCATTTAATGATATAGATACAAAGCCGAATTCCATTGCAGAACTGAGATATTCATAATATTTTCATTCAGACTACGACTAAATACGAACTATGAAGAATCTGTGGCTAGGGTATTTAACATTTAGGAGGGTAGACAGCATTTTGTATATCTGGGAACTGCAATGGTATCCAACTTGTTGTGTATAGAACAAAATGAAATATATTTGTAGACAGTTTTAATGACCTAACTCTCAGCTGTGTTGGCTCTGAGTCCAAACTCCATATTAAGTCGCCCATGGTCCTTTCGTGTGCGTTTTATCGCCTCCGTAGGACTCATAGAGTTAAGTCGCAACAGCCGAAGAGGCCGGACAACTACAAATTTGGCTGGACAGGACCGTAATACCTACTGGCAACCCTAGCCATGTCTTCCTCGAGCCCATAAGCCCTACCCTTCTCCTAAAATAACTCGGCCTTTGTCGGGACTTGCAAGATTATTTCAAACGGCCTCCTTCAGTACTGTTACGCTGAAAATTGAATAGTCCGCTATTATCGTAAATTTTTGGTTCGGAAATAAAAACGTAATTTGTTGAAATTCTTCATATTGAGTTCAAAAATTAAACTCACTCTCGCAAAAACTATGTGTACAAACGCTGACACATTTAGGTGGCTACTATACTGACCTTTTACACTGAGATTAAAATAAAACCATCTAATCGGTATAGTAGGTATACATAAACAAAATTATGAAATCTCTTTTAATAGTTTATTAAGAAATTATGAAATATCTTCGCGTGAAATGAAATATCGTCAAAGATACATTGATACTTGTTTGTATTATATTGTAATCTGGCCATTTTCAGAAACTCGATAGCAAAAGAGCCTATTTTGCGTGGTCCCAACGTCAGCCCAATACATTGATACTTCATAATATTATTCTTTACCACGTCCATACTTGAAGAGTCCACGAAAAGAACATGCCTGTGCGTATGAAAATTAGGGGACATTCCGATGGTTGTTTTTCTTTCTGAAATTTGAATTGACTATAGACATGTTTTCCGTGGACCCTTCATTTGATGGTAAGTAACAATGACGTCACAAATCTAAATTAGTTCGTACTACTTTTTGCCGAAATACGATTCACACAACATTTCGACTAGTGTGAACCAAGCATTAGATCGAATTAAGTCGACGTTTCCCATACTTCGTGAGACCGCTCGGGGAAGCGGCGACCAATTACGAGTATATCCGAGGGCGGATGCGCCGGCGACTCTGGTAATCTGAGCGCTATTACCTTTACGTGCTTTCACAGTAGCCGTACCATGACTTAAAGATTGTCCTTTCAAAAGGGCTTATTTCTACCTTGTCAATAGAGACTATTTATCTTATGAGAACATGGAAAAAATAACCCTTCTTGAATAAGCTCTTATGAATAGACACTCCTCACTTGGCAAGTATCAGTTACGTTAAGTTTTACTCGATACGTAAAGCAGGCTATCGCGCTCGCTCTAATAAATAAGTACAAGCGCGATAGAATGCTTTACGACTTACGTACCGAGTAAAACCTAACGTAGGTATCCGTTACTTGATAGCTCATGGAACATATGGCTACAGTTGGATGGATCAATGAAACCTTATCCAATTTTGGACACTGATAACAATCATTCAAATTACGAGTATCAATTAACTTAAATATCGTATTCTATGATTCTTGAAACTTGAAGAGTACTAGCTTTTTGATAGATTGCAGTTGGATCGGAACATAATTATTTTAACTGAATTGGGAATAATCAGAACAGAGCTTTTGGTGATTTCAGTAAATCCAGTTATGCTAGACGGACGTAGAAGCAGAGGACATGAAAATGGGTAAATATAGTGCAAAAGTCTACAGTGTTAACTTTACAGGTGATGATACAAAAGAATTGGACGGCCTGGAAAGCGCTGGTCAAAATTAAGAAGCCAAAACCTTATGAGCCACCTATGAGATTCTATCTGACTAAATGGTTTGTTATATTGATCTCTTCAATTCCATTGGTCTAGGGTTCACTGGAAACGCCGTGTGTCGACACTACACACTGGCTACCTTTATCCCGCCACAAATCGTCCATCTGGTCACCAATCACGCTCGCCGCTAGCAGCTAGAAAGTAAAAAACTATCCCCATTAGGGCGTTATTAAGTGTCGTTTGTATAAATCGCTCTCTTTGTTTAGTGCTGTTAGCGGCTATTATAGAAAAACGGCGTTAATTCCGAAGCTGGACATGGGCATTATTTCTAGAGTTGTGTAATGCCTTAATAGAGGCATTAGATTTGTAGAGCCCCCGCAGCCTGGCCTTGCTTTGCTAGCTTATAGGATGTGGAAGTCATTGGCACTGGCGTAGGTAATTGCGTAATTATTTATTTGTATGGACGACTCTTTTCTCCAATAATTTACTTGTCAGTTAAGGTATAAAACTAGGGCCTGTTTCACAATCCCCGAATGAAATAATGTGTCAGATAAACGTTAGATGGGTCAAACGCAAACCCATGTTCGGAGTCTTTCCGGTGAACAATCTAAAAGTTAAGACCTATAAAGCTTGATTTTCTTATGAAAGCCGAATCTTCATTAAGACGTCCTCCTTTTCCATTGCTTTGTATGATCAAAATCATTACTACCTGTCCACAGGCTGTTAACTATCGACCACAGGAAAGAAAAAGTGCGTGTTCAGCTGAACTGTAGAGCCCCTCTTTCCTGTGACCAATAGTAAGCAACTGGTAGGAGTGTAGTCGTGATTTTTATCATACAATTCGATAGGAAAGGAGTGCCTTTAAATGACAATAAGGGTTTAATAAGGAAATTAACTCTCATAGCCCTTAACTTTTAAAATGTCCACCGGACAGACTCGTAACATGATTTTAAGTTTGACCCAGATGTCTTTTTCTTCTACAAAGTATAACTGGGGAAAAAGATTGTGATAATTTTATCTGACCGATTTATTTATCCGGGGATTGTCAAAAAGATTGCTATTGTACGTGAATAAACAAAACCATCTAGAAACAAAATGGCCATTCTTACAAATGAAAAAAAATGCGAAATTCCACTGTTGATTGTGAGACTTACAATCGGAGTCTTCTACACTTTACACGCAACTATAACTACCCCCACCCGTCTGACGGCTCTATCAACAGGGCTGCAATGGCCATGTAACTATCTTCTGCGGCGGAACATAATAAATGTCATTGTGACCAGTGATTCAATAATCAATATTTAAATTTGTCAAAAAATCTAGGTACGTATGATGCGCCGCAAATCTACAGATAGTGCTTATCACATGTTGTTTGCTAATAAAGAGATAGGTGCGCTATGGCTGCAGTGCGGGAGCCAGTGCAACTGGAACGACCTCGAAGGCCGCATTGTGCCCACGCGCTTGCGCGATATCCGCATAGCGCGAGCGGCCCCGCGCCCTTGCGTCTGCGCAGTAAACTAAACATTGCCCAAAACCTAACAACATTCCGTTTAATTGAAAATGAAGCGTTTGCCTTATTGTACACTACTGGAACCAAATGTATAGTCATTCATTAGGTATTTCCTTTCATTATTTTTCTTAACATCACATATTTTCATGGAGCTTAGTGTCTAACTAGTGATGACCCTAAAAGTTATGCAGTTTATCCCCTAAAGCTGGCATCTTAAGCTTTCATTAAGTTATCGTACCCACCATTATGAAAATAATAGAATCACCGTCGTATACGGTTATGTCATAGCGCTGGTATGGCACGGACAGGAGCGCTTATTCAATAAATACAATTTAAATTTACATATACCTATTGTATAAAGAAACATGCAGTTTTCGAAGATAGTGGAATCGCAAGTTTCTTGTGGAGTAACAAAAATACTCTTGTAAATTTTCGATGTTTAGTTTACTCAAGAGTCTGATTTAAATCCTTTTTTTTTTACTATTTCTATACTCTCTGATATGAACACATTTGTTCATAATTGTACTTATTACAGTGTTTAAACGATTTAACGATTTTAAAGTCGTTAATAATCTCCAGTTGTTCAGATTTATTCATCATATATGTATAATAAAATTGTCTACGCATGAAATGACGTCGATTGGCGTAAAAAAAAAATATCAACATTATTAATTTTTAAGTACAACTCACACTTGACCAAAATTTGACTGTGCTAAAATTATTTTCTCCGTAAAATACCTAAAATGTCTCCTTTAGACAGCTTCCCTGTATCTTCTATAGTTTCCGATTTCCCCATTCTGTCCCACAAAAAAACACCCTCTATATGAAAATATTTTAGTAAAAGCTATCGGACTCTTAAAACTACTGATGCTGGCAGCATTTACTCTAATAGATGGCGAAACTGACAAATGGATTTATCGAGGCAGATGGCATGTAATGAATGTCCAATTGTCCATTCATCCATAATTTAGGATGTCATCATATTAAGAGATAATTAGCCCGAAACATAACTATGTAAATAGGTATGTTTTATTTACGAAATAAATAATTCCTATCATATTATTATATATCAAATTTTTTAATCTTACGAGTACCTACTACTTATTCTGCTATATCATATTCATTATGCATTCAAATACATAAGTGAAAGCTCATGTACCTATCCATCAAAAGCTACTTTACAATGCAATTATAATACACTATCTAAATACGTTTTCTAGTAAGTAGAAATAGTTAGTTATTAGAAATTTTACTATTCAAAACTCATAGTCACAGACAGGATTGTGTAATAGTTAGTGGCGTAAAATCGAAAACGGCACGACTGCTGTTAGTTTTTCTAACATAGTAATAACCTTGACGCTTATTCCTGGGTCACGGCGCTCAAGGACATTGCGAAAAAACCTGTAATAATATCTAATTATAAATAGTTACAAAAAAGTACATAGTACAACAGGTTGACAAATAAAATTGATACCCCATCCTGCAGGTACTTACACGTAACATCATACAAAACTGTACAATACTATGGGATATGGGATAATGTTATACAAATCGGCCTAGATCTACAGTAATCTCAATTCAGAGAACTTAGACTGTGTCACTGCCAGTTAGGCTACGAATACCGTCAGTGTAAGCTTATAGCATTCAATTTGGGACAATATTCGTGATGGCTCACAAAACACGTGACGAATGTGGCATAGTCTAAAACTGAGTAAATCCCACGCCGTAATGTATAGAGCCAGTTAGCTTGATCTGCGTGATGGAGTTAGTGAATGGGGAACGAGAGCGGAACCGCGGTTCACGGCAATAAAACTACACAAAATCGCATGATTCGTAACAAGAGTAAGTGTGTCGCGTGCGCAGACAAAGATGCTCTCAACCCGCCAATCATTCCGTTAATTGGAGAGAATCATCGTTGTAGAAAGTCCACGGCCGCCGTCGGGGCACGTCAATAATATCGAGTGCAATGCGGTGTCAACGGACAACGCGGCCGGGAGTGCAACAAACTATGCCGGCCGGTCGTTCACGCGAACTTTTAGTACTTTGCTTACACAATAAGGCCACACCACTTCCAATACCTATGGGGAACAATAATAATCGAATTTGCGAGTGGTCATTTAAATAACTGAGCCTTCATATGGTATTTTGGTTTTCAATTTTATCAACTGTCTTGGCTTGCGTGTGTATCGTAAACCCTCATTGACGCAAAAAGTCAGAAATCTTAACGCAAAATCACATCACACAAAACTGTAATGCAAAATGGGTCTACAGACTTCTGTAGGATTAGGTACATCTGGTCTGAAAATTGACACAGCGTAAAGAAACATCAAAATTAAAATCTGTAAAATATATTGTGCAATTATTTAAAAATAACTCTACCTATTTAATTTGTTAAGTCCAAAACAAAAACAAACTGCATTAGTCTATCCCATGGCCATTTAAGGCGAACTATGAATAGGTACGAAACGATAGACAATTATTACGTCAGTGCAACTCATTATCGTGAAAGGGCAGGTGCCAGTGTGGGTAGTTGGAAGGCACAATAGCGCATAAGGTCGCTGAGTCAGTGGCCTCTTCCTGCGCGAGCGCCATTTTGGGAAGCGTTACGTGAGCGTCAAGACGCGCTCAACACTTCAATGACAACGTATGCTATTGAATTGAAATTTAATGCTTATGATTATTTAGTACCAATACTTACCTAATAGATTGGTTCATATATTTGGACCCAAACTCGAATATTCAAGAAAATATTGGCACTCGAATCCCTATTTCACATCGTCATCGCACATCGTCAGCCTATGTTAGTCCACTGCTGGACGTAGGCCTCTCCTATTAACAATGCGTATATACGCATTAGGAGGTAAATGCCCATAATCGCCACGCTGGGCAAGCGGATTGGCGATCGCAGTAATGTGTCCACTATGATGACGCTGCCGCCCATCATCATCATCATCATCATCATCATCATCATCATATCAGCCGAAAGACGTCCACTGCTGAACATAGGCCTCCCCCAAAGATTGCCACAATGACCGGTCCTGCCCATCATCAATCTTGTAGAATGGTCAGTGAAACTTTAATCCCTTAGTCGACTCTTACGACACCCGCAGGAGGAGTTGGGGTGGTGACAAATGTATTCTCATTGCCGTCGCCACACGACAGCCGGCTCCCTATTTACTAGCCCGATATTGGGGTTTCGCATTTTCTTAGTACGTAATTGAATGAAAGTAATAGCTTGACGCCTATGACTAATACCTACATACCACTCGTATCCCTTGCATTGTCAGTTACAATACTTATACAATGAATGCAGGATTAAATAGCATAATACAATTTATACTATTTAATCCTGCATTCATTGTATAAATACTTTACCATCACTTGAATTCATAATCTGCTCAATAGTTCCAATGTGCTGAATGGTTCCATGACGGCCAATCGTACCTATCTTCTATCAGCAGTATTACGTAAACAACGAATTCCAATCACCGCGTGTATTTGTGTCAATAAAGATATTGATGCGTGATCGTTTCTTACGTGCCCAGTCTCGGTGTAAACAATCCTCCACGATATTATGTGAAGTTGTTGACCCAGTGGTGGCAAAATCTGCAGTGCGAACTGTAATCAACTCTACTCCAAAGTATTAGAAGTTCATCGTGTAAGCAACTCGGATACCCTGTGATAAAGTTAGAAAATATCAGCTTCCCTCGAGATCACAAACATGACCCTTCATTCGGCGTGACAATTTTGACGACCATTCGGATTACACAATTTGTTTTGACGCTGTATTTGCCACGTAAACAAAAACTAATTATGAACAATGTGTTTCAAAAAATCGTTATTAAGGCTATGATTTTTATAAAGAAAAATAAATGTGTAATTTGTAAATCCATAGTGTTGAAAGTGGACCTAATATAACTATGCTTGGTCTAAGTAGGTAGATGCTTACACACACAGAAAGATAATGAGCTCATGTAGGTAATGATGTTCATTTCCGCGAACCGTACGTACATCTGGTATAGCTACAAGTTTTTCTAATTCGTGCTGCATAATATAATCGAAGCGTCAAAGGACTGGCTGTCGTAATGCGTTCGCCACTCGATTTGTCAACGTCACGGGACATCAACGCGCCTGCCAACGACATAATATAGAAAATAGATGGCAATGAAAAGGGAAGAAAATGACAGGCACGCGAGCTTTCTGAAATGTAATTTTACAAGAAGCCTCAACAAAAGATTCATTATGAAGCAATTTATTTCGTATTTTTTTACTTAAGTCAAAGTTTCAATCGCATTCTGAAACCACCGAAAAGATGTTGACCAATTGTAAACTATGGAACCTGCGTACTTAAATATGTCAATAAGGTATTTGGAACTCCACATCACGTTCTCATTGAACAATTTATTGATTCAGGTGTTCACAGATCCACTTACTATGCTAAAATGGTTTTATTGGATCTAATTCTGCCAATGTCCTCGTGATCGTCGCTTGTTTCGTCTAACGACGACAAACAAATTGCCGGAGCGAGCGGTGTCAGCCGCAGCCCATGTGTCAATTTGTGCCTAAACGATAAGATATTAGATGGGGCTGGTTTGTATGACACGCTGTGTGTAGCCAGATATTGGGGCTTCGCGAAATATATGGCTAACGTAAGGGAACAATAAATAGCGGGAGCCATTACTTTGCGTTTGTAAGGGTATATATAAATTATGGACTATTACTTACGTTCGAATAACTAGAAAAGGCAGTATGTAACATATTATAGTACCTAATCGGTAAATCGGAGGCAAAGTTTACGAGTGCGTCTATGGAGTAGATGTTAAATTATGTTGCTCGGTAAATTAGTACTTGTTTTACGAGAGGGATTATATTATATAATGATTTACGAGACTTTACAAGAGCGTTTATCCATATCCAATTCAAATATTTATATAATTAGAGTTAAAACTTTATTGAAAAAACTACAGATTTAATTCCTCCCTCTATTCAATTGTTTGTATTACATTAATTTGTTATCCAATACGATTTTTTATTTATTTATTCGGAACCCTCATGAGTCCTTAAAATGTAGGTTTATATATATATTATAAGAAAGAAATCATGTACATTAAATGTGTAGGTAGTGAAAATTTAATAAACATTAAAAGAAATAAATAATACCCTTCCGCAGGGTTCGGACCTCGGGGACCTAAATTAGGTTAATTAAAATACTACGCTGAAATATAATAAATTTAGAATTAATTTTTGCCTGGCCAATGACATTATAATAATAAAGAAAGCTAGTTTTACGTAGACAAAATAAAATGTACTAATCCAACGACAGCAATCATGTCACATTTATGAAAATATTTGGAAATATCAAGCGTAATTTTGAAAGTAGAAAATACGTAAATTAGAAGATAACTCTAAATCATGACTTCATGAGAACATATATTATTTTCTTTTATTAGCTTGGTTAGCAAATTGAGTTTAATTTCATTGGATTGCTAGAATAAATTCTACACCATTTTATGACAACAATAATAGACTAAAAGCGGTACAAATACATTTTTTTCGGAATTCGCCGAGCGACATTTTTCAGCTGGTTTAATTGAGGAGTGGTTCCCATACGTAAACCCTAGTTTTTTGACGGACGGCAGGAATCCCGCTGACATTCGAGCACCTGTCTCGGCTTCCCATACTCTTATTGTATGTACTCGTACCATCGCCTACACACTTAACTGACCATTTATGCACTTTACGAGCATCATAATAAAGGCTGTCATCAGTTAACCGTGCTCGTGTTTGTACATTCCTTTTGTGCCATCAAAGTAACATTGTCGTATAAAAACATAAACATTACGTTTATGTAGATATGTTGGCAGTAATTTTCGAACATTCATTAAGTAATTGGCTTGTGAAATGCCTACACATTGACTATGTAGACTATTTGCTCGATGGATAAAAAAAAACGGTAGCGTTTTTTTTTTAATACAAACGTAAGCACTAAGTATGGAATGGACTGATGCTTTCGATACCGTAGTCGTTAACTAGTTACGTGACGGGCACTGATATAGTCGTGTCTTAAATATATTTTTGGCACCTAAATTGTAATGATATCTTTGACATCGACTGTACGTTTACATTACCCAATTTCTGGCTCGTTTTCTTGCAACAAGAAAATTAGGGCTCTAGAGCCGGTAACTTTCCACGGGCCACGGGAGAGATTTGTAACCTAACTCATACATAGACAAAATCGTAGTTAAAATGTTCACAATTACTCCGTTAATCTTTTGGGTTCTTCACGCATACGTTGTATATTGCTCGGAATCGCGAATATCACAAGCAACTAAGTCAGTCATACTCTACTGCTCCATTGCCTAATACAAACTAACAGTTATCTAATTAAACCATCTGATGTTCGTACATAATTTGAGATAGTTACTGAAATGCGTGCATAGTAAATTGAATTCAATTAATATTAACAAGCAGGCTGATAGCAAGTATGAGGAAACCAAATAAATTTGATCTGGGTGAGCCTTTGCCGCCGAGAAATTAATTTACTCAATTCAGTAGCCGTATTGTGAGCTGCCGTCGCGATATTAACATGGTTTTACTTTCTACCCTACTCACTCGCACCAATCCGCGAGTACGACTAGTACGAGCGGGATGAAAGCACACTGGTTTTCTGTTACAGTATTTAAACTTGAGAAATACGTCTTACAATTTTACAGAGTTATTAGTTATTACTTGTATAAGTACAGGGTGATCCAATTAAACGTATATTCAATTATTCAGTATCGTACAGTTACAAAAGAAAGTGAATGTGACAAAATAGTTTCGAAAGATTTTTTTTCTACTTACATTATGTAATAAAAGGTGACCCAAGAGGATCTTGGTCTCTGGCACCACTGCCTGCCTAGCTAGGTTGCCATTCTGCAATGGCATACGATAAGCGATAATAATAAATGTATCAAAATGACAGATTATAAAATATTTTAAAATAAAAATAAAACCGCCTTCAAAAATTCGCCCGAACTAAAAAGACAAAAATAATTTTAGTTCCTTCTTCTTAGGATTTCCTAATACCCAAACCTTTAAACTTTTACCCTATTCATTGAAATAAAATATTATGGCTAGGTATCTAGTACGGTCAAATCGTACATTAAACTCGCAAAACATGTAGTAAAGCTGCATTTTTGGTATGTTATTTAGACACCATAGGGCAGTATAAAACCACATTTGGCAAGCAAAAAAAAGTTGTGCTAGCTGCGTAATACGTGAAAAACTGTGAAATTTACTGTCTATTTTTAGTTTCTGATTTTTATAAAAAAAGCCTTACGTTTTTTGAGAATATGTATCGGGTAACGTATAAAGATGAATGAATTTGTAACAAGATGAGATAACATGCATTACCGAAGGTCTTATAGTTTCAGAGATTCGAGACTTCAAATAGTACCCTGTTTTGTAAACTAGAGAAAATGTTGAGTTTTGCTAACGTTTTAGGTTTAATATTGCCTTACCTAATTATGCTACGAAAAACATGAAATAATTATCTTATAGCGCAATTAATATTCTTTCATTTAAGGGTAAAATCAGGTCAGTAAATTTTGTAATTGAAACTGAAAACGCGAAATTCAAAAAGCAGGAGGTCCGCTATCTAAGTTTTTCATACAAATGGCAAGTCGTGTTGCCATTTGTCAAAAACTAAAAAAAGTGCGAATTTTTTTCCGTTTTTTACGTCCTATGCCCAAATTATTTTTTTGTTTTTCTTTTAATATGCATTTTCGTATATATCGATAAAGCCTTTATAATATACCAAAATTGCAGCTTTGCAACTCGACTTGCGATTTGTATGAATAACTTAGATAGCGGGCCTCCTGCCTTTGGAATTTCGGGTTTATACTTTCAACTACAAAGTTCACTGACCTAATTTTACCTTTAAATTAAAGAATATTAAGTGTGCTATAAGGTCATTATTGTATGTTTTTCGTAGCATAATTAGGTGAGGCGATATTAAGTCGAAAACGTTAACAAAACACAAAATTTTATCTAGTTTACAAAAAGGGGTACTTTTTAAAGTCTCGAATCTCTGAAACTATAAGACCTACGGTAATTAATGTTAGCTCAACTTGTTGGAAATTTATTAGTCTTTAAACGTTTATTTATATATGATATCAAAAAACGTAAGGTTTTTTAAATAAAAATCAGAAACTAAAAAATGGCCGTAAATTTCGCAGTTTTTCACGTACTACCCAGCTAGCACACCTTTTTTTTGCTTGCAAAATATGGTTTTATACTGTCCTATGGTGTCTAAACAACATACCAAAAATGCAGCGATACTACTTGATTTGCGAGTTTAGGGTAAAATTATGTACGATTTGACCGTACTAATCCTACAGATTTCTTAGAAGTCGGTGCCAAGCCAAATACTTTCATAGGTACCTATATATTATACGTAGATAGAGCTTTGTAACTTACTGTCACTCCGATTATGTTTTTATTTTATCAACAGAATGATCTACCTCAGTCATTTTGATGAAAGCATAACCGGAGTGACAGTAAGTTACAAAGCTCTATCAAATACAGTCATATTATACTCGCGAAGTGAACATATTTGGCTTGGCACCGACTTCTAAGAAATCTGTAGGATACCTAGCCATAATATTTTATTTCAATGAATAGGGTAAAAGTTTAAAGGTTTGGGTATTAGGAAATCCTAAGAAGAAGGAACTAAAATTATTTTTCCCCTCACTAGCTCGTAAAGCGCTCGTTTATCCTTTAATACGAGCGGGTAAAAACGCTTTTTACACACTTGTGAATAAAGTAATTTGACATTTCTCTAATTCCTATAGCCCCCCTACTGCCTAGTATAAGTGGATCTGTATGACCGTAGTAAACATGCGCAATCGGAGCTCACATTTTAAATTGGTCGTTTCTCATGTGACTTTGTAAGCCATTGGCAATATTTAAATTCCATAAGTAACTCTATTCTACGATACGTTTCGACATTGAGTTTTCAATAGTTTCTTAAAGTTAATTTACATTTGGATGAGATTTGTAATCATATTTCCCTCGCGATAGTGAGGGGAAAAAAAGTTGTATTACACTTGGCGGCAAAGTTTGTTCAACTCTCGTGCCTTGAGACCTTCGCAATGCTCAAGATTCCAGTTTTTGAACCACTCGCTACGCTCGTGGCTCAATTTTGGAATCTTTCGCTGGCTCAGGTCTCAATATTGGCACGACAGTTAAACAACAACTTTGCCCCCTTGTATAAATAAATAACTATTTGTCCTTTTTAGTTCGGGCGAATTTTTGAAGGCGGTTTTATTTTTATTTTAAAATATTTTATTTTTTGCTTTTTAGTAGTGTAAAATCGTTATTTAGTATGCTCTAAATACTTATAATTAGAATGTACTGCACTGTAATAGGCCTGAAAAACCTGAACTGGATAACTTAAATATTCAAAGAATTATCCCATTATCAAGGAGATATACATTGTATCATCAGCAGGTATGAATAAATTCAAAGATTATATATAGGTAACAGCCTTAGCATGCTTATATTATTTAAAGAATCACTAACCGCTAACCAACATGTCATAACTACTAAGCAAACACTTGAATAGATCTCGAAAATGTATGACAGTTATTATATTCAAAGAATTATCCTCCAACTTCTAACCGTTAAGGAGTTATACCTTTCGTCATCAGCTCACCAACATGAGACTATGACCACCTAAAGGCAAATACTCAAATAGCTTCCAAAATACATGAACTACGTTATATTTAAAGAATTATCCCCCAACTCCTAATCTCTAAGGAGTTGTACCTTCCATCATCAGCTCACCAACATAAAAGGATGACCACCTAAAGGCAAATAC
>JALPQI010004306.1:0-27978 GCA_025490895.1 Thaumatotibia leucotreta
TTTTGAGCTTTTGATATGTTCATTTTTAGCTCGCAATGACTTGATTTTTAATAGTTTTTATGCTGTGGAACTCATTGGATTAAAAATAAAACAAAATGATCATTCATGAACCTTTTTTCATTGAGTTGAAGTCTAACAATATTTAGCTAAGTGTGATGTTAAGGCGACTGATAACGTTAATGACCTTGACAATCTTAACATATTGAGCACACTGGGTAACCACGCAAGAAATAAGCACGATTTTTATTTAGACAATAGATGATGGTCAATAGATAGACTACTTCAAACTTATACCAAGGAAAATTTAAGTAATTGAATTATATTTTCTCCCGAATTTCCAGAGTAATATAAATATGTATTTATTTTATTCAAGATAATTCATCAGCTTATTAAGGAATGCTAATGCCCTTATTTTTAAGCGTCAGTCCTTCAACAGTCGTCTAGGTCATTTCACACGACTAGTCGCTTTAATATTTTTAACGATAAACGGGACTCTTAGGGTGTTCGGGCTCTGAGGGTGTTAAACTTACCGGAACGTATTAACTTATTTAAACCCACGTGTATTTTAGTCACTACGCGCGACATGCTTGGGAGAGCCTAGGTCTCCATTATAACCGTTTAATTATATTTATAGGTTTATGTAGTCGCTTTAAATCTATTTAGTAATAGATGGCTAGCATAAAAACCGCCAGATGACGCCACAGGCGTGCGCGGGAGCGGTCGTGCGGCACGCTCGGATGCGCCCGAGTCGCGATACGGGCTAATTGGAAAACCAACGCGAAGGTTAATGAAATTAAGAGTATCAGGATGCTTAGCCAAGTTGCCAATCGCTAGCGCTTGGTAGCGTATCGTAGTTTTCCATCTCTGTCATTCTTTCATATTAGTGCGACAATAGTACATTGTGCATCAAGGGAGGTAAGTACGGAATTACTAACGAGAGTGTTCTTTTATAACTCGAGTTAGTATTCCGCTTGCCGACCGTGATGCATACAATGTTTCTCATTACACTTGCCGACAAAAAAACAAGTTTTAAGACATAATATTATTAAAATACGTACTGACATTTCCATTACTCCCTAAAGAATTTCAGTTTTCTATTACTTCCGCTACGCACGCAAGCAATGGCGCGCTTAGACAGCAAGTGTGATGAAAAGACAGTTAGCTGCCTGTCGCTTACGATTGACGTTTAAGCGCTAGCGATTGGCAACTTGGCTAAGCACCCAGCAGGCCTAGTCAATATGCCATTCTGCAATCGCATACTATAAGCGAAAAGCGATAACTGTATGAGAATAACAGACAAACGAAAAGTCACGTGACATACATTTTAGCTAAGTGATTTTTCGTTGTAAGTAATTTTAATACATTTAGATATTACTTATCGCTTATCATATCATATACGACTGTAGAATGACACCTTGGCTAAGGCATGCTGAATGTGAACTGGTGTTAGCTAGAGCATCTCATGTGGAATGATTTCAATACAAAATTGATGTAATCAAAACCTGCGGATTTTTACAAAGGTCTTTAAAAATAAATTTAAAAAAACCTGCGGGCTTGTGAAATGCAATCCTTTACCACATGAGCGATTTGCATGCGATTACAATATAGAAGTAAAACACGTCCACTCGAAAATCACTAGTGTAAGAGTTTGTTCGGAGCCAGACACTTTACTTTCCGCATATACGCTATTAGGGTGTAAGAATTATGATATAAGCTTGATGCTCTGGAAATCGGTAAGTTTGTCATTATTCAAAGTGTTTTTAAAGACTTATCGGTCGGTCAAACGGATTACGACCATTCTTATTACACCCTGTATAAACAGACATTGCTTAAAACAAGTACAAAATTAACGCAACCACTGCAGTCGTGCCGTACCAAGCTGTCAATTATGCCTTTATTTACAAGTCGCAAAGGTCACGGATGTGACCTAAGCAGATCCTCGTATGTTTCCGCGATTCGTTAGTGTATGCAGAATCAATTAGTTGGTGATAGGAAATGCTTCTGCCGCTTCGGAGATGCTGCAAACACTAGAGAGGTGGGTGAGCATTTCTCAAAAAGCTTGTACTTTTGGAGCACTTCTTTGATATAGATAAAAAATGGTAGTCTGTTAGAGTCAATTCACGAAAACGGGCATCTTTCATGTAACATTGCGAAAGTTAACGGTTCTGGGTTTGACCACATAATTCTTAAGAACCAGAAGCCACCTATAGGCTTGTATTCGCGCAATAAAAAGATAAGGTTCTACGGTCCTTAACTTTCATATGTCCACACTTCCACAGGAAATATTTGTAGTACAAAAAAGTCTGTATGACCCTTATTCTAATTTTAATTCACTTATTAGATTAAAACGAACTCTCTGCTAGAAACACGTTTGTGAATCGATAGGCTATGCGCTAGGGCAGACTCTATTAATTGGTGACATTATAACCACTACGTGATATGCTATTTCCGTTTTGAAAATGGAACCGACCGACGGTTGCTTTTGAAATGTCGTTTCGAAAGGCTAGTCCTATGTTCTTATCTTACCATAACCTGAATGCGAGAAGAAACGTTAAAAGCGTATTTGAATTAGTTCTTTTTTCACCCTTCACTATCGTACTCGTGGATTGCTGCGAGAGAGAAGGATATATAATAAATAAATATCTTTGGACATCTAACACAAATCGACCTAGTCCCACGGTAAGCTCAATTAAGGCTTGTGATGTGGGTACCAAGCGGCAGTACCTATATTTAATATACAAACATATAGACACTTAAATATTATCTGTCAGCCAATAAATATTTGTGATAAATAAAGACACAAAATAATCCCCTCGCCGGGATTCAAACCCGGAACCTCCAGCTTTGTAGGCAGGGTCACTCTCACTACCAACTTGGCTACGGAGGCTGACAAGGCTGGCAAGATAGAAAGTAAGTCACGCAGCCGAAACAGTTCACTTCGCCAACTCTTGGTAAGGGTCCTGCGGCCCTACCGCGAAGTTCGGAATCCGCAAATTTCGAGGATTTGTCTCTCTCACTCTTATGACGCCTTCGTTGGAGTGACAGAGAAAAATCCAGGCAGGCCTGCTCTTGTTTCCCCCCGAAGGTTGCGTGTGGGTTTCTTGCAACTAGGCTCTCTTAAAAAGTAAACTTAATGTCTCGTTAGTCTATTTGTAAACGTTATTGGTAGCCGCGTGAATACAAATCCTCATGTTCGATCTTAAAGGCCTTTAAAACTGAAAGGTAATAAGGCTTTACGAAACATTCAACATTGTTGCTGTTTTTTTTGTACTAAGGCAATTTTATTCTCGCAAGTTTTATTCTTTCCTATTGAAAAGCTTCATTAATCCTCAGTAAGGTCGTGGAGAAACTTGTTTATGCCTTTGTTAGGTCCGCGGGTTCGATTCCCGTGTCGTGTCGCCGTTGTCAAACGATGCGTGCCCGATAAATCGCGACTCGACACCTTCGATAAAACAATGGGAGAAAGTTGCCATCGCACGACAAAAATCGCGTTTTAAAGGGTTTCTGTACCGTTGCAGTTTACTTACAGGGCGCGATCGCATGTAAAAGTTAGTTTATGTTAATACGATCGCAATATACAATGGGTAAGTCGGATAAAAGAAGAGGATAAAAATAAACGGCTTTAATTTTATACTCCATTAAACCAGAGCCTAAGCTGTACAGCTTTATGATCAATTATTTTAAAAAGGAAAGCCATCGGCATCTTAACATGACGGAGTCATGAATATTTTATTAAATATGACAATAAAACAATCTTATCTAATCGTACGTCGCCCCGCCTGGCATTTCGTCATCGATATACTTAGTAATCTTAGTAGATCCATAAAGTATCGAATGTAGATTTTATATAAAGTACCTAATAAATTTTTGTACAAAGTACATATTATACGCGTGCGTAAAACGTGCATCTGCTTAGGTAATAAATAAATAATTGGTATATCTATGCAGAACCTTAGACATAACAAGCTCGAATATTTTACATACATCGAATGCGAGAGCATTTGAGGAGCTCTTCAAACGGCCTCGCCGCGAACAACCGGACAAATACAAACACACCTCATCTACACCAGGACATTGCGAAGTTGGACATCTCCTAGTTAGTCAAGTAGCCAATGATTAATACGCGGTGATGTGACCGGGTCCTCTGGATTCCTATTTAATTGTATCTGCTTTCATGCATCTCTCGTCTATGGACGACATTATCTTTTCAATCGATTCGAGTCGGACGATGCATTCTGCCCGCTTGGATTCCTCGCAAACATTATAATTAAGATTTCCTTTGGCGTGGTCGATAATCGGAGAATCATCGAGATAAGAAAATTAGCTATTAAATCAAAGACTTGCAAGCTATTCCGTTTATGGTGCGGCGCAAACATCCAACGTTTGTGTCGATGAGTTTATCATGAATGAAGCGGCCTAATTTGTTTAGAAACCTCATAGTTATCAACCTCCTTCGGTTGTTCTTGAAACCCGGCCCGTGGTGCGATTATTCAAATAAGCGCCGAGCATGCATATCGTAGCAGACGGTGGGTACCGTTGCCCCTACGTGATCCTAGCGCCTAGCGGCACTGACGCCCGTCATTACCAATCCATTAACTCAGTTTCAGGATGTGGCACACTTTCTCACTTACAAACTATACGCCATCGACCTTTGCCATGATGACGGCGTAAAAGGAAAATCCTAAAATTATTTCATAAAGGCTGTCCCAGAAGTAAAGAGACAAATTTCAAATTTCGAATTATTTGAAAATATTTTTATTTTTTTAAGAAAAATAACTGTCATGGCCACCGTATGCCTCATATCTGTAAAATTTAGTGGGAAACACGATTGTATTATTGATATTTTAATAATGAGAAGAGCTGATTGCGAAGTATTTGCTAAAGAGTTGTTCAGAGTTACGAATGTCATGGAAAAACGGACACGATATGTCATTTTTCTTCAGAGGGAGTAAGGAGTGCTACTTTGTATCGAATTATAAAGCGTTTTGAAGAATTGCATGAATATATTTTCAAGAAGATTCCGAGAAAAAATTTACTATTTCCATAGCTATGAACATAAATAAAGTAAAAAAAGTGTATGAACGGAATCCTTCGATGTCTGTTAGAGCTGCTGCGGATAAATCGAAAATATCGAAGTCAAGTATAGCTCGTATTAAAACATGCAACCTAAAGCTTAAAGCATTTGCAAAACTGTCAGCTCCTAAGTACTTTAAGGAACAAGAAGTGCGAGCTAAAAGAGGATGGCGAAGAGTGTATGAAAAAACACTGAAAAAAGTTCTCGTAATTGATGATGAGACTTACGTGCCCGTGGACCCATCCGATATTCCTGGGAAGCAATACTATCATGCGACTCGACGGGACTCCGTAGATTATTCGCAAAAAATTGTAGCAAAGGTCAATTTTTTCAATAAATATCTCGTTTGGCAAGCCATAGACCAAAATGACAATACGTCTCAACCATATATTTGCACAGGCTCTATGAACGCACGTATTTATTTGAGAGAATGTATGATAATGCGATAAATTTCGTTCATAGACAAGCATTACCAGAGGGAAGAAATTATATTCTGGCCGGATATGGCGTCATGCTACTACGCCACGGAAGTCACTCAACATCTAGAGGCTGCAGGTATAGATTTTATACAAAAACATAACAACGCCCCAAATGTTCCACAAGCTCCTGGTAGTGAAACTTATTGACCTTTATGTAAACGATAACATAAAAAACAAACAGAAAAACCCAAATCGTTGACTGGATTTAAGCATAGATGGACTAAATTGGCTAAAATTGTGGCAGCTAGGTCTCGAAAACCTGTAATGAGACGAGTAGCAATCAATCTTAGAAAAATTGGTGACAGAAGCTTTGCACAAGCAAATTTAATGTAAAGTAGCAAATAAAATGAAATTCTGGATTTAACTAGACATAAATAGTAGTGCTTTGTAAGATTTTTTTATTAAATATTTTCATTCGAATCTTGTCTCTTTACTTCTGGGACAGCCCATATAAACTTACTTCATTCATGTCAAAAACGATAATAAGGCCATTGACCGGCGACCCCCTAATGCGCTTTTACTTTTATGCCACCAGTGAAATCTCAATCAATAAGCCTCGCTCTAACTTGTTCTAATTTATCGACATATTCTGCATAGTTACAAGTACCTACATTCGCATGAGAAGAATCGAATAGATTACTGTTTACGCGTCGTAAAAGGCGTGAATAATTACTTGGGCGACGGAAAAAGCGGTCGGATTCCACGACTAAAACGCAAAGTTGTCCTGCACGGGTTGCGATGGTCATGTTTTTGTTGGGGGAAAAAATGTGTCTGTGGAAGGAAGCGACAGGGTTCGGTTGGGGTTGGGAAGATGGGGCCTTCGGGCCGGGACCGCGGTCCGTCAGTCTCGCTGTGCTCCGTGCGTACAGCGGTCGTGGAGGGGCGTAGCGCCGCGCGATCGCGTATCTTCTGTTGTTCGCGGCTAGCCGTCGAGAGCGCACGTGTTGCCGGCGACTTATGTTCCGATTTCGACGCGTACACCTGTGACTGCGCAAATATTTGACGTGATGTGAAAGACCATTGTTGGTTCTGTAGTGTTTATCAAGAAGCCAAACCGATTGTGTTAACGTGCTTAGTTTTTGTGTTCTAGTGTTGAAGGGATAATATCTCGTGTTCTGAAGAATTTGTCGGTGCACGAGTTTCGGCGACAGCCAAAGCGTCCCAATCCACAGTTGGATGAACGCCAACATCCCCGCTGCTAAGGTGAGCGAAACCGAACCCTCGAATGCGAATGTAAATTTTGCAGGAAACAGCTATAAAACCGATGTTTTTCAGGCTTATCTGCAGCTTTGCCGCTTATCGGACCATTCCGTTCCGCCTGCCTGATATTTATATTATTCGTGCGTCCCATTCCTATTTCTGTTGCGGTTTAACGGCTTTATCAGACAGTTGGGAATATTCCTGTTTACTCGTTTTATATCGTTTTTATCCGGTTCTAAGGACCAAATGCACTAAACGACAACAGACATTCATGCATGTGACTGCTCGTAGTTTTCATATAATATAGGATGGTATTTTCCTACTTAGCATAAAAACGGTTTACCTTATTGTTCATCGCTAATAACAGTACGTGTTTTCAAGCGTGCGTGTGTCTATTGTTTTAACTCTCAACGATTGTACAATTGTCCCTCAATGCTATATTAAAGTTATCATACTGATCATTCATAACGGTCAATGGAGTGGTAGGTACATCCATGATATGATCATTGAAATAGCATCATTATGAGACATGCATAAAACGGAGCCATTACTGTAACGCTGCACTATCGTTTACATCGGCACGCTATTTAACCAGGTATGTTTTACCTACATATGTATTGTTTATTATTATTTGTATCTTTATTATCGGCTCTACTACTTACATGAAATATCTCAGACTATAGGTATATTACATATATGTACCTACGGAATGTTACAGTGGTTCCTTGACTAAGAATAACATATAACAATTGCCATTCCTTAGATCAATCTCTGTTCTGAAGTTGTTATTATAATTAGCTGATTGCAGCATACCCATGCACTACATTTTTTCACACAGCAATATAAATCATTTTTGTGCTGTCTGAGTCAAGGTCAATATAGACGGAGTCTGTTATTATCTATGGCTCGTTATCTCGTACTTTTCAAGGGCACAATTACGAACTACGTTATCTGCGTTTGGTTGTTTCAGCTCTTGTATCAGCCGGTTAATCCGATACAAAGCGTTTTATTGTTTCGTTTAATAGCCGTCAACATCGTACGATGTTGGATGATGCGACCTAAATATGAGTTCTGAGTAATGCTAATGATCGAATTTAAAGTATTTGTATGTAATGTTTTAATACTTTTAATCCGTCATACCTTAGCGTTAGCGCTTAGGTACCTACGAGTCAATGAGGTTCATGATTCAAACTTAAAATAAAATGATCAGTATTGTTCGCAGGAAAATGAAGTTCTGATTTTACTGAAAGAATATTTGATTTTGTTTAATAATTTGATTAGTGTTGATTATTTAAATACCTAGTAAAGTTAAAACTTATACATACCAAAACGCCAATGATAATAAAATACAGATGAAAAGTTTCGGGTATCAAATGGATTTCGTCAATTTTGACTTTTGATGGATCAGGCATCTAAGAGTGTTTTCGACTGTTCAAGCATTTGTTCAAGTTGCAATGTTTGCAGCATTTTTATGAAATCTTACTCTAATATTACATAAATTATAAATAGAAGAAAAATACCAAAGCGGAAACTCTACCCTAGGCTTTCACAATAATTACTTATGTTTTTTATCCATCCTAGATCCTAAAACTTACTGCACTGATAATATGTCTTCCTAATAACTACATCGGAAAAGCATAAAAAACGGAAAATGATACCGGCTTACCTAAAAGTTCTAGTTAATACCAGGTCTGCGGTCCTACCGCTTATTACCTACCTACTTAAGTAAAACAGGCGAATATTAATCGGAACCGATATTTTCAATCGAAATGTATGTATATCAGAATGTACTGTATACGTAAGGTACTTAACTACTCACATAGCTAGCTACTCATGTGCTGTGTTTAGTCAGGCACGTGCACAAGGATTGCCAAATTTCTATTTTCCCTTGAGTTACTTATTCTAGTCACTCCTAAATCTCCAAACGGTTGAAAAGATATCTAACTGATGACGAATGATAACTCCTGACTTCTGCCGATTAATTCTTATCGGTGACATCGTCAGACAGCGCGCCGCGTACGTGACTCCTACAACGAGCCTTTACCTCCCTGCTCACGTCTGACACACTCTCGAACAGGAGCTCCTCAGTCCAAAACAAACCCAACTATTAACCGGCATGTGCCCACCCTAATATCAAAATATGCCGAGTGCCATCCTTATCTAGGCGTATGGCGTATGCATTTCTCTAGCTTTAAACTTTCAAGTGCCGGCGCCACTGACTCAGGGAGCACTTCGAAAAATTCGACCTCCCCGAAATAGATCGAACGTGACTGTCTTGTCTTCCCCTGGTTTTTTTCGTCTTTGCGAATCGTCACTCATTCAATCGGAGGCGGTTGGCCTTTTGCCAGGACATCACGGTTGCCAAGGTTTGATCCACTTTTACAATCGAGCTTGGGGCAGACGCGAGTTGTATTTGCAGAATAAAATCGCGTCATTTACAGTGGTGCTTGACCCGGTGTCGGACGCCCATAACACTATATTTATGCAGTCCACATTGCAGTTGCGGTGAAAATAACTTGTTAGCGATTTTATGGTGACACGTTTTGCATCTCGGAGTTTTGGGTGCGCAACTAAATCTGCTACCTTGCGATTTATTTAGGTGCTTCGTATTCTGGTGAATTTCTCAGCGGTTGCAGTGCGCCGACTCTCAATGCTGGGACTGAAATTAGTTTTACGAGTGACGGCCGCGGCTATGACGCGGGAACTGCTCGCATCAAACGCGAGGCAACTCATTGTTACGTTTATTAATAGTTTCTATGGACCGTTTACGTTACACCCGTGTGTTATGCCGGTTCTCGTTTCGTTTTCGTAACCTCAGTCTGTATTTTGTAAGCGTATAATTGCTTGAGCGACTAAACAAAAGTAATCTTCGTCAGTTTCCGATTGGCCAAGCGAGTCTTTTGTTCGTCTTCCTTTGAAAAGAAATGCATTTAATGTTCTTCGGTTGTCGTCTTGCTAAATCAATATTGACACAATAGAAGAGGTTTTACGAATACGAAGTGCACATTGTGAACAAGGATATTTATTGGTGTCATGAGGCCAGCAGCTGCCGAACAATGCGCTCGCTCTACCAAAATAATGCTTAATTATTCATGTCATGCCGCCAAAAAAGTGTAGCGAGAAATCCATGATGACCGGGCACGGCCGGGCGACCTATTCACGCTTGACTAATCGCACTAATTAGATACCGATTTGGTTTCACTTTCTGATCCCATATCGAGTCGCAATTTCGCTTAATCCGTGAACGACCTTGTGTCAGTTTTAGTTTCGGCAAATCAATCTCCCGGCTTTACCTCATTTGGTTTGTGTTGAATAATTATTTGCAATTAATTCGTTTGGCAAGGCACAAAAACTATTGAGGTCTCATTTGTTTTGGCTAAAGATTTAATGACTGTAAATATTGGTTAAGAGGTCGGTTATCGGTAAAAACGACGAACCGACGACAATACGCACAAGTTAAACAGACGATCTGTCGCTCTTCGGAATAAAATGCACTTAACATTTTAGTGTTGCATTGACACCAAAACGTCAAGCGACGTAGGGCCACGGGCCAGACGAAAAACTGGACAAGTATGATGGTGCTAGAAAATCGGAACAAGACAGTTCGTATATGGAAGGAAGAACTGGTAATTTACGATTGTCGAAGTTGAATAACGGTTCTCACGGGATAAAAAACTGTCCCAGTGTTTCCACCCTGCGTAGGTAATTGGCAGGTTTAATTCGGAATGCCGTCTTGCGAACACATATTCCAAAAAGACAGACGGAATACCATAAAAGGCACGACCGGGCAATACGGGCATTTTTAAATTTTATTCCAATTAATCATCAGCATAGAGAGAAAAATGCTAATTACTTACTTTAGTGTCTTGTCTATTTTATTGCTTCGAGTATTACGCTGGAATCGTTGGATATATTAAAGTACGAAATGATCGTTTTACTAGATTTATTACGATGCTTTAATGGAATGGATTTATTACTATAAATAAATTGATTTGTCGTATGATTTATGGAGGCAGAGTTATTTAGTAATCAGGTTTGCGCCGTTGTCTAATGTCCACGCCGATCGATCAGTCTAATGGCTTTTTAAAAAGGTTTTAAACCCCGACTAAATCCCTGTCGGTAACGGCTTTGTGCGGTCTAGATATTTAAATGTCGTGACATTTATGCCCCAGTCACTTAGGCGTCGTGTTTTAACGGTAAACTTAATCATAATCCAGGTTCTCGGTAATAACAAGCCGTGGTAACCCCTTAAACCGGGAATGTGTGTTAAACGCTTCTAAACCGCTTCCTAGAAAGTCTACCCTGGTTTCTATTACATACATGGAGAAAAAATGTTAAGGGTTTCTAGGCTACTTGACACTTATTTGGTTGCGCAGATTCCCACTAACAAAGATTTAACCTACATGATGAACTAAGTATTTGATATCGGCGTGTTTGTTATATCAATAAACTTTTATCTTGTAGATCATCAACCTAACGCGGGAATACATTAGAGCAGACGATTAGCGGTTTGTCGCGAACACACAAGCTGTTTGCACAATTAATTGTCTACTGTTATCGTTCTCACCATTCTCGTCGTAACTAATGCTCGTAAGAATGTAAATAACATTCATCGGGCGTTTGTGCAAGTTTACAAACACTCAACTTTCTTTTACTTCAGTCACTCAACATTAGGCTTGTCAATGCTCTGAGTTACTAGAAAGTGTAAGTTAAAGTTTACATTCGCCATTACCTTCTAATGTTACTTTCGTTTTTTGCCATCGTTTTTGATACAGCCGCAAGATTTAATATCGAGAAGTGGCGATCTTACAATGCTGCGCAAAAACCTGGCTAGTCCAGGTGAGGCGCACGAGCTCTTTTATGGTATCGTTGAAAAAATGGCAGCTGGCCCTTCCCATATTAGTGCACTCACGGCGAAAGGTGTTGCAACCTGCTCTGCCTTACTAGCATACGAAGAACCCTAATGAATTAAGTCGAACTGCAGTTCCTAAGGCAGAAATTAATTTGCTTGACACTGCAACTCGGCCGATTTATTGCTCGGATGGCCTGTATCCATTTCAGAATAGAGCACGTTTTCGTGCGCTATCCCAACGATGTTAGTGCTAAGCAATTAATTAAAAACATATAAAGATTTTTCTGCGAACAGATTAGCTGCGAGAAATGAGAGAAAATACCTTTTTATGGGGCCGAGCGAACTTCGAGACCGCATTAGCAGGATTCTTGATTCTCTTACGAGTTGCGATGTCGCGATGGATGTAAGTTAGTGTCCGCGAATCGCTTTGCTTTATTGGACAATGTTTATTAGCCTCGTCTGTTCCTGACATGTTTATGGGCCATAAGTCACATACATCTAAATCACAAATCATCGCTTCCTCGATTGCTCATCGTACACCCACGGGTAGGATTGGAGAAACTCGTGAAATATTGCAGTGCATCCATTATTCATTAATTAACCCAGTACTGCCGACTCCATATCTGGGTTTGCTAGGCAGTTACGCTCATCACTTAGATGCAGGACATCTAACATTTCCGGAAGCTCTCGCAAGTCGTGTATAGGTTATTTGACACCAGCAGCAGTTGGCAATAAATACCGCGGTTTCTCGGGGACTAAGTATTTCTAAATAGCGAATGTGAAACATGCTCATTTCGCCTTCCGCATTCTGTCCGCTTTAATACTACATTTTTATTTAAACGAGCAAGTGAATTATGACATTTCCTTGTTCAATCACAGTACAGATGAATTTAACTGATTATGGAACGTCACGAACCACGATACTAGTTACAGTGAATGCTGCTTCACATTACTATTTTCCTTTACCTGAATCATCTGAATCTTTTCATTGAAACAAAAACTACCTCCTCGCGATTCTGAGAAATGCATTCGGATCATTGCCTTAACTAGCGAATATCGTCACCAAATTCATAACATTCATGACAAATATAGGATTTATGCTTTTGTTTTGAAACACGATGCTCACCCGCTTTGTAACTAAAAGTGCATCAGTGCCAAGTCTAACGTAAATTTAAAACAGGGTTAAATGTGTTAAATTCACTAAACAAGCATAGATACAAAGTCACTATTGGTGCCGGGGAGGATAAATCAACACGTTCCCTTAGTTAACTCCTGACTTTTGAACTCGAATACCGCGAATCTACGGCCGTGTCTCGTGTTCGAACGGTCCGGAGCCATGTAATGATCGCATGAACCGTAAACCCATTTATATCGATGTCGGTGGGTTGTCGTGTCGTGTTGGCCCCGTCGCGTCACGACGACACGACCACGACACGGTCAATTAACACGGGCTCAGCGGGGGGTGAAACCCGTTGCTGGCGAACAGTGTTTACTTTGACATGGTTGTATGTTTTGCTATACCGATCTAAATTCGGAACTCTGTCCTTGGTGTCGACAAAGTCACATGTCTCAGCGTGTTTATGTTAGAAATTTTATTACCAATTAATTTCGAGTTTCGTTAATATGTTAATCATTTCACAGTGAAATTTTTACGATGACTTAATTATATTGGTCGTTAATTAAGAGTTTCACACCCAGGACGTTACATAATATGTTGTTTCAAATTTTTTAATATTCGCGAATGAAAACCAACTGAATTGCCAATTTCTCTCGTCTGTCTTATGTAACCATTTCTTGAATCGTAAAAATTACCAATTATCTAAGATTACAAAGAATTAAATAATAAAATAATATTTAAACGTTAATACCTGCTTCAGTAATTAGGTTATTTCCAGAACACAGTTTAGAACAACTGAAATGATTTAAAATTCACAGAAGTTTCTCCAAAAAAAAATCCACTTTGATTGCATACATTGCAACATTGCAATACTTTTCAACTTTTTTAATTTTACTTTTTGCTCTAAGTTACAGACAAGGTCAAAACTCTAACCGAGCACGAGTATTTGCTTGACAGTGACGGTCAATGACTGACCGGCTGTCAATCTGACTTGAAAATATTATCTATCAATCATTTGACGCTCGAGGTGAAATTTAGGTCATTAAGGTTCTAAGAAAGGGGTTTGCTTATATTAAAATGCTTTTGCCCTAATGATTTTGGCCGAAGCTTTAGACAATGTGAAAAAGCGGTTAAAGGTGGATTTAGACCTATGCTCCTCAACCCGAATGCTCATTCTATCCCCCACTCTACGAAATCAACGAATTTCGACGAATCACGTTTTGTGTAACAAACGAATTTCGTAGAGTGGGGGATAGAATTAGCGAATGCTCGTTTGGTCTAAATCCACCTTAACAAAAATGATAGCGATGAAGTTCAAAGAACCAACTATTTCAACAATAGAATGTGGAAACGCGGTACTTATACCTAGCGTAAAATAAATATTATTGTTCACCAACGGAATCACCGGAATTATTCTCATCGAATGTCAGTCGTTTCTTTTATCCAGAATACCAACACAATGCCGCTGTTTTTGCACGCCGCGCAATTCGTCTTATCACCGCATCATGGAAACCACAAATGATAACTCGGTTATTGTAAACCGATGAAAGTCACGGAGTCCTCCACTTCCAATTATTCAATTCGCTGAATGTCGAGCCGATGACATGCGGGCTCCAAATGATACGGGAGCATTTGAATAAACAAATTACTTGCCTCTCCACTGATGTTGATTTATAACTCTAACACGGCCTTGCCTATACAATACTGATTCAAGAACCTGGATCGCTTCTCGTTTGAAATGTGACTTCCTGAGTTTGTATTTAGACTGCGCCTTATTGCTCCATATTTTAAGATCGATATTATTCGAGCTCTGTCAATAGTTCTGTCCTTAAGAGAACCTTGATCCTTGGTGTGATTGCGTCAATCTCAATAGGGCTTGGCGTCAATCTAAAGCGCTTGGTAAAGCGTTTCATATGTATACATAGTCTGCAAACATATGGATTTCTACTACATTTCAAAATACATCAATGTATGCGTATTGTCTTCTTTTTTTAACTGCAACCAACTTAAAATAGTAACATGATATGTCTCGATGTAAGATGAACAGCATCAACATACTGAGTTACGACAAACTCAGTCATAACATAACTAAAGTTTCATTTAATTAAACTTGTTTTATTAAGATGTTTCATCTATACAATGAAACTTAGACCATGTTGCTCTGAGATAAGATTCAAAAGATTAGTTGTAAAACTCGGGGGAGCGACCTACTTCGCGCATGCCCATTAAAGTTCCTTTGGGTAATGAATGGAATGAATACAGAGTGTGTTTGAATGGATGTTTAGTTCATCAAGTCTTTTGAGGATAGTTCTATGGTTCCACTCATTTGGTGTATATTTTTTGCAAAAATTTGCTCGTTTGCAGTCTAGAAAATATAGACACTGAAGAAGCAAGTGTAAATGGTTTCATACGTATTTTATGCGTGAAAAACCAGGCTGCAGGTTCATTTTTATGTTTTTCTTATCTTTTGCTAGCTTTTATGAGATCAAATATCGAATGAAGAATCTTCTTTTCTTTTCGTAAAAAGTACACCGTGGTCCAATTTTATAAATTAGAACATAGTTTTTGGGTATAGTTTTCATCTACTACTTCAAGGATAAATTTAATGTCTCTACAAACCCACGCAAACTCATGAACTATTCTTGGATATTATCCAAACTTACAAGGACGCGCTCAAAAAACACGACCAAAATGGATTAAAATTGGCTCAGATACGCTTACATTCTTTCTTGAGCAGATTAGTGACAACGCCATACGCCTAAGTGCCTCTCAAAGCATAAAGAACACGTTTTAGATGAACGGGCCTTAGCCAATGTAATCCGCTTCCCCGAATCGGTCGTCAACCTTTCGTGTCGCAAAAAACGTTCCGTTTTATTTTAACCGCATTGTAATTATTCGCGGGGTAAATTACACGCCTCGACCGTAAGTCACAGTTTTAGATAGTTGCTTGAGCAGTCTTCAAGATGATCAGAGTAGTAAAATTGAAGGCCAACATTATGTTTTTTGTGCCTACTTTGTAACATTTGATTGATGACACTTAAGCCAATATGTTAATAGGCTGAGAAACATGCTACATTTTATACAGGAACCTTTTTTGTTGAAGCAACATCGGCTGCCCTACGCAGAAATCAAGTATCTCGAAATTTATCAAAATTTTTTTTTTTTACATCATTCGGTTCACTATTTTAAAATACATTTTTCAGTATTTTATTTATTTTTTACTACTGAATAGTTTTGTAGTTACAGAACTTTCGAAAATCCAAGTATCTTTTTTCAACGGGGTATTCTACGCTAAAGTCAAGTATATACCCTAATTCTATCTTGAAATCAAGTATCTTGCGAAAGATACTTGAAATTCATATAGATTGCTAAGTTACTTGACTTCAGCGTAGAAATATTGATATAGATCGCTTAGTTACTTGACTTCAGCGTAGAAATATTGATATAGATCGCTAAGTTACTTGACTTTAGCTTAGAAATTTTCATTTTATTAGGATACCAAAACCTTATATTTATATTTAAGTATTTAAATTTCGGGTAGAAATTGTCATGTGGTACCTTTTTTAAATTAAACTAATGGATGCCTGTTTTTTCATACGTTTGTCAGTCATAGGTCGTATACAAGAAGTGTTATTTAAGTGCTTATTATCTGATAACTGAATTGTTTTCCTGGCTGTATAAATTATTTATAATGAAAAGACGCAAAGAATAGGATTTATATAAAGAATAATTTTATTCAAATGCTCGCCATAGGGCAAAACAGATAGTTTCTATGTATTTAGAAAATAATAACTAGGGTAAAATTCGAGATATGGGGTAGTTTCTACCACTGGCTAAATGTGATGAAAAATAATAAATATTACACTTTAAAGAATTTGTTATTGAAAAACGTGGTGGAAGGTTGCTTCAGAAACGGACATAGGACTATATTTTATAAAAAAAAAATTGAATTAATAAATATAAAGTAGTGGACTTCTTACAGAAAAATATATAGTGTACGAATTACTACATTACAAATCTATGTCTCAAGAGGTAGATAAGAGGTGTCAGAACAGCAAAAAGAAGAGATTTTGGAAAGTAAGTGCCTTTAATGCCAAATAATTAGCAACTATTTTGAATGCACAACAATAAATTTCACAATCTGATTGAATAGAGGAATGTGAACTAGTTAGTACAGATGTTTAAATAATGTTGATGGATGCCTTTATCTTTATGTTCTGTACCAGGTGTAAGTAAAAATATGCATGCATATATATATATTGTATGTTGATTTGCAGATTAATTGGACAAAACTATAACTTTTTATTTTTACGTCTTCCACGCGTGCGTCCAGATATTCTCCATAGACTGTCGGGTTTGAAGTTCTTTTTTGGTTAGGTACGTAAGTAGTTTCCTACAAGTTAAGTAATTGATTTAAATTTTCAAGTATTTTTGTCGGAAATACATTGTTCCAGAAAAAAACTCATACACCCATGAATTTCAAAACAACTTGCATTCAAACAGAACAGGACCTTGATTTCTATGAAATACTCCAATACCTACTGCATTAATACTGAAATAATATATTTTACAGAAGCATGACATACACTAAATTATAGGCATCTAAAACGTAGTATAAAACATGCTTGTGATTATAAACTTATCAACAAGAACCCTACCAAAGCACTAAAATATAAACAGATACTTGTTTCTTTGTAGAAAAGCTTTAAAATTATACTATCGCATTCTAGGCAGAAACCTGTTTTTGCGTTTTAAAATGATTGTGCTCATAATTTTGGAAAAATAAATATAGTACACTATTAATGATATCTTGCATAATAAAAAACGGCTATTATAAAAGCTATAATTTAACTAGTAAACATGCAATCAAGAAAAGTCTAAAAAAAAACGTTTTTTCGCTCTCCTGTAAAATTTGACAAAACACAGATACTTGATTTCTGCATAGGGCAGCCGACATGTCGGAGCACAATGAAGGCGCTTCAAAGATAGTAAAATTGTATGCACTCTCCAGTTGATGTAAAAAATATGTACGCTTGCGTCGCTTGCCCTTTGAATTTGCGCTGATCTTTCTTTTTTCTCCTTTTTTGATTTGTTGCTATTCATTTCTTTTGTAAGTTGAGATTCACTTGTACGTATAAATCCTGAATCCTTCATTTATTTAGTACAAGAGTTTTTTTTTACTTAAGCAAGAGAATATTTATCTGAAAGTTAAACAAATATTTAGTGAACCAATTTCACTGTAAGGATACGATATCACACTTTTCCATATTTTTCCACAGCATTAGGATGTCTCCAAAACAATTCAATCATTTTTATCGGTTTGTTTTGCGGAAATACGATATGTCAACCGCATATATGTACGCAATACAAATGTAAAGAAGTGTAAGTTTTGACGATATCTTGTATGCATACGACATTTAGAAATACTGCAACATAAATGTGGATTGGGCAATAAGCCACATGATACATTATCGCTTATCAATGTTTATTACGTGTTTTCAACGATAGCAGTTGATTAATTCAGAGATAGAGCTTTCTTTAAAACAATTCATATATTTGTCTATGCGTTGCGTATGCGTGTATGCACTGTAGATTAAAGTGGAAACAATAGTTGAGCGAGTTTGCAAGGCGTTATTATCTCATAGTATGTCTAGGTTAGTTGTTCGTTGGTACCTACACGATTCGTCTCGAAGTCGGGTCACGGCTGAGACAGTCAACTAACTCAGACTGCTAGTGTTGTGTACGACGAAATATTTCTGAGGTAATAATAATACTAGTTTTTTTAATTTACTTTTGAGTTAAATTATGCTAGTGCTCGTAATTTCATCATTTTAGTAATAAATAGCGAGGTTGAGAAGAGATTAGTGCTCTTAAGATGTAATGTAAATAAAAGTGGAGATATTTTTGTGGGTAAAGTTACCTAGTGTATTCAAGCGTAGCGTAGTGAAAAGTACCTTGTATTTTAGTAACTAATAGAAAGCTTTACTGTACATATAGATAAATTTTCCACGCACTCATCGGTTACGTTTGTTTGACGTCAACTTAACTAAACAAAGTTACGATCACATATTTTCATGAATAGAGAATTGTTTACCTTGCGTTATCTTTATTAGTTGTACTACAATGTTTTTGTTAAGGCTAAATACATATTATGTAGCTAAAAATCATATGGGAAATGTTTCAACGCTTTACGTCATCCAGAGTGTGCGTTATATACCTAGTGTTTTACTAAGTCACGCCTAGAATATACGAGTATTTACGAATTAACAAAATAATGTCCATAGCAATTACTCTATGTAATCCTAACACCGATCTTGTGACTGTTTAGTATTATAGGGCATGTGGGTTAACTATATTTTCTACATAGCGCATTTTCAACATTACACAAAAATATTTTATGGACAATAAATAGGAACAAATTTTTGAGTTTCAATTTAATGGTAATATTTTATTTATTTTGCGTAAGTATAATATATATTTTTTTCTATGTCTATGTCAACAACACTTGCACCTCCAATCCATTACACTATTTACACTGCCTGGGGCCCATTTCTCGAAAGCTTGTAACTTGTAATACAAGTGGAAGTTTCTTTTTGACACCATAAGTTCGATAAGGACTTCCTCTTGTATTACAAGTTACAAGCTTTTGAGAAATAGGTCCCTGTTAGAGGAGTGCAAACGTAGCTGGCGTGCGTTGTGTATAAATTGAGGTTTGAGGTAATGAATGAGGTACCTCGTATAGTGCAACACTAGCACAACTCTCGGCTGTACGACATTGTTGGCACTTGCTTCATCTGACTCACTGTCTGTTTATGTTCGATCCGATAACATATTCGATAACTTTCTATAGTATCCTACTTTATCGATCTAACCTCGTGATTAATGGAGCGTAACCTTACGTTATTACCAAATGATATGTCACTTTAGTTGCTATCTATTGTACATATCACATCACTTTCAAGGTTGGGAGTAAATCAACAATTTGTTTCATTGATCAAAGTTAGTGGAAGATTGATAGTTCTTAGAAAAACATACATTGTTATTTTGATCGTATCAATGGTTGACCTCAGATAATTTTAGGGTTACGGTTTTAATCACATAAAATAGAATGTATAATTGTATATATTTTAGTCTGCAGTATTTTTTGGCTGATTTCTTTTGGCGGAATGCGTCGTTTGCATAATATTATTTTCGCATAATTTTTAGTCGAAATCTTGATAGCAATATGTATTGATTTTCCTAATTATTGACTGGAGTTTGACATTGTTCTTCAGGAAATACCTACTAAAAGAACGAATACCAACTAATAGCCGAGGAAGAACAAATATTCGAGCTTCGATAGCCACTGACTATTGTACAGTCTCTATCAGATATATTGCAGCGTCCGAAGCGCTCAAAAATATCTCAACACGCCTTTATTGCAATTATGACAGAGACGTGTACAGATATTTTTGAGAGCCTAGGACGCTAAGATATATCTGTTGGCGACTGTAGGAGTCGTTTGCGACCTCACTGACCCAAAAAAAAATGTAGCGTGCCACACTAACCTCAATGTTTGAGTAACTTAGTAACTTGTTTAATTGTAATAAATATTCTTACAGTGTACCTGTTTAAAAATTTCAGTCAATTTGTCCCTAACATAGTAAAGAAATCTCCCCTAATTATTATTTTTAAACTTACTATTATCCTATTTTTGTATTTGTAACCGGCTATTGTAGCATCGAAAGCTTAAACTACCTACCTAGTATTGTGGGTACCTGCTAGACCCCACAAGCATTATTGAACCTACAATGAGATTAGAACAATTTACGCAAGGTACCATAATATTTATTAGTAATAAGAAAGGCTGTTTGGCCCGCCGGCGGCACCCTAGGTTAGGTTTTTTATAATGTGTTTATATTTTGAATTGTTTTATTGTGTTTTAATTTTATGGTCATGTTGTAAAATACTTAATCTAAGAAGGCAATTAAATAAACGTAATAAAGGCTGTTAAGGGTCAGGTAAATTTTGTTACCAGCCACCCAATGCCCTGTACTTTTACTATGAAAAGACCGATTAACGGAAACCAAATTTAAAATAAAATATTTTCAGTTTATGGAAAAACTATCACGCGCATAAGATTAAATTTGTTCTTTAACCACTCACATGCTTTGATCACACTTAGTGATTTGTATGCATAATTATGTAGATGACCAGTCGAAAAAATATATTTTTTTGACTATAAAAAAAATTTAAATGAATAATTTTGTTCAACTATAGGCTTACTTAAGGCTCTTATACAGAGAGCGTTAAAGCGTTCGGTCGAAGTCGGTGTGTTTGACTGGGGGGAAATTAGGACACATCCAGACCGGACTACGATGTGAGTTTACTCTCTAGTGTGAGGTCAGTTCAATCGGTTCCATCTGCAATCGCATGCGATAAGCGAAAACTGATAATGAGAATATAGATTCGAATGAAAAGTCATGTGACCATTTTCATATATCATGGTCACGTGATTTTTCGTTTGAATCTGTCATTTTAAGACGTTTATTATATTAATTATGGCTTATCACATACTGTTGCAGAGTTGCATTTTAGCTAGGCATGCTGAGGTAAGGTCAGACCAATACAATTACAATTTTTTTTTTATGTTGGCACAACAAAGTGGCTCCACTCCACCTGATCGTAAGTGAAAAGTAGAGCCCAAATCGCGGCGGCAACGAACAGGAGACAATCAGTAACCTGTTAGTTGCCACCGCCTTGCTGGCCCGCTAGATGCTTCTTCACGTTTCGTTTAAAGGGTTAAAGCGATGTACTAATGTACTCTAAATTTCCATTAGGCTAATGCCTAAATTACTACACCCGATGGCAAACTTATCCCATTGTTGTCAGTACACTAGTTGTTTCAAAAGCCACAACAGCATAGTTACAGTTAGCACAGGATGTGGCTTAATTGCATGCGGATCACGCTTCCGCTGCGCGGGCGCAGGGCCGCTCAGCGCGCGCAGGGAATCGAACCCGGAACACTGGCCTGGAAGGATCACTTTGGAATACTTGGGAGAAACGGGACTTAATTAATTGATGAAATGAAAGCTAAAAAATGGAAATAGTTAAAAAACAATGAAATGTGTCGAGTGTTCAAATTGAATAGAAGGTCAATGGGTCAATACGGGTAAGACCGCCTATCAGGAAAGACCGTCTACTGATCCAAGTTCAACTGATTTCTACCTCTAATTCAACAGTATTACGAGTACTCGTAGATGCATGTGACGGACTTCCGGAAATAAAATATGCCGCGGATTTGTCCACACTGACCTTAGTGCATAATCTTTCGTTTTTTCATGCCACCTGAATTTATATGTCACTTATTAACTTTAGAGGAATGGAAACTATAGCCTACAATATCAGCAAAGGACCTAATCCATAGTTGATTGTGAAATTATAATTAGTAGTAGTAGTAGTAAAACACGTTTTTGTACAAAAATTATAGAAAAGTACACAAGACAATTGTGGCAATCTTTGGGGGAGGCCTATGTTTTTCGGCTGATATGATGATGATGACACAAGACAATGGTACAAAGGCGAGCTTATCCTTGTAAGGGATCTCTTCCAGCTAACCCTTGAGTAGTTAAGAGAATAAGAGCAGTGCTAGGCAGACCAACTGTACAAAATTGTAAAGATTAGAGTGAAAATAACTGTAAATATATTAGTTGTGGGAAATGTTACTTGGTTTGGTGTGAATAAAAGAGAATACATTTATAGGTGTAGGTAATCACATAAGTATATTGTGTGTAGTTATGTATATTTATCATTGTGTCGGTTTTAAAGATAAGTAAATATTTTTTCATCACACCTGCTCGTAAATGCTTATTTTACAAGCAGGCATGCATGAACGTAATGAGCTATATTATGCCCATGGCCGTAATGACTTTTTTTTAAATTTTCATACAACATTACGTCGCACTGGCGCGCCGCCCGCTGCCACGCCGGCGGGCGGCGGCGCGCGCTGCGCCGGGATTTCTATTATAAAAATGATAAAAAGACATCCCCGTTTTTGAGGAATGATTTAGACCTTTTTAGAGTAGTTTGTGAAAATATATTGTTTTATTTACTTATTTTGCCTCACAGGTGTGATGAAAAACATTTCTTATTTACCGCCCTTAATACACAATGTACTAATAAACTATGGGTGCGTCAAAGTTTGTATATAAAATTATTATAATAAATATAATGATATAAAAGAGATCTTTAATCAATTTATTTTTCGACAGACTTTCAATACGCATTGGCTTTTTATGACATGAATCTATTTCTTGACTGATTAAATAATGATAAAAATATGTATAGTTTTAGAATGATTCGTGTAGGTGAAAGGCAAGCAACGCAAATTCACGAAATGGAACATCAGGTGTTTTAAAAATATCCGAAAAGAAATCAATAACATTCACCAACGAACGTGCTCACCCCTTTCCCAAAGTTGTATTTCGATTGTGATGCTAATCCGAAAGCAAATCGAACATTTCCCCTCTCCACCCCCTTGCCATAAATTGCATCGCCCGTAATATTCCATATTAAAACTGCATCTCTCTTTTATGCACGTTAAAAAGTTACATTCACAAGTTACGTATACCTAAATTTATTATCGTTTTCACTGAATATTGTAGCTATAACTGATTGAAATAAGGTTTAAAATGTATGTAGTAGAATGAGTAACGACCATGCAACATTTCTCCCTTATAATACACCATCAGTGACAGATCTAAGCATGTATTAAAAGCTTGCTTCTTCTAATGTAAATACGACCTTTTCGAAAAGCAAGATAGTTTAGAAATAGAATTTAAATAAAGGGTTGCCTATCCTAGCCATACAGGGTGTCAATTTATTGCCTATTATAGCACAATGGTGAAAGAAAATTTATAACGTGGTAACGTCCGCCTGAGCCCTTTACGGGCTTGTAATGTGATTTTATAAATCCGGTATTATAGAACGAGGATGAGCGTAAATCACATTTATTGTTATATTATACTTGTTAATATGTTTACCCTAAATAAATGAAATAGTGGTACAAAAAATTGTTTACGCTCTTTTTCATTTTTTGTATAATTACCGAGGTTATCAGTTAACAAGCAAGGAGGCAAACAAAGAACATGTTTGCGTTTAAATATTGTATTTAATTGGAACTGTATTGTAATTAAAGGGTTGTTAAAATTCTACTAGATATAACTAGCATTATCAATTTATTAGACAAACTTCATATATATATTTTGGCAATGCATCGCATCGAGGCTTAATATTTAGGACCTATTTACCAATGTACAAAGTCTGCATCAGGGAGTCCTGTATTTTAAAGACAAACGGGTCTTAATCACGTAAACTTACGTTTAATTATATCCTGACGTTTCGGGAATGACGTTACACCCATGGTCGCGGGCAGACTCGACGCGTTGTCTTTAAAATATGAGTGATAATCGTGAAAGTTTAAATCAATATAGGGAGTCCTGTACATGAGAAAAAGCCAGATAAATTGATAACAATTTTAAACTTTTAACCAGGATATATTAATACCCTGTACATATTTTCGTTAGGTAAATAAGGTTTAAAAAACCAAACCCATCTTAGCATCGATGAATCTACCATCGCAGAGAAAACAGACAGACAGAATACTCCAATATCTGCATACACAATGACGTCACAGGAGGCCCCCTCAAAGGGGATCGGAGGGCCGAAGGGGGCCGGAGGGCCAAAGGGTCCTCAACGCGTGGCCGGCACGTGTGTGCAAAGCGTGTCTTGTGTGCGACTGATGTGTTTATTAGTGTGTGGAAAATGTGATTCTGCAGATTCTGTGTAAACGGCTCATTGCGTTTGCGTGAGAATTTGTGAGACGGTTTTTAATAGACGTTGGACACAGAAACATTAACAAGTAATCGTATTACTTGTTAATGAAGGATATAAAAAGATTGGAATATTCGCATCATACAGGAAAGCAAGCATTTGTGATTTATGGACTTCTTATATCGCGATTTAAGTTCTAAAACCATCCATAAGGGCTTACCGTCACTACTTTGAAGAATTCTCAAATATCTATCACACCATTAAGGTGCATTCAGACCAAACGAGCATTCGCTATTCTATCCCCCCACTCTACGAAATTCGATCGTCACACAAAACGTGATTCGTTGATTTTGTAGAGCGGGGGATAGAATAGCGAATGCTCGTTTGGTCTGAATGCACCTTTAGACAGAATTGAAATTTATTGCCAGTGCATGTATGTATGTAACCTAGATGTAGGTATGTAGTTACTACATTTTTCTTATGTCTTTCTTATATCTTCAAAATAATATGAGCTTTTTTAAGGACATATTTACTATACTGTTTGATTTTTTACTGGTTGAACTGCTCTATACATTTCCACTTAATTAGTAGGTACCTAATATATCACGGTTTGAATAGTGCAGCTGAATTTTTGCTATTTGTATGTCGATCCCGTTATAGTAAAAATTCATCAATACGAACTCAGAATTAACGCTCCAAAATTTGACCAGTAAATAAAAATCGACCTATAAGTATTTTGTGCCCGTCAAAGTGAGAATGAGATCATACTGTGGGTAAATTTTATACAACGAGATCACTATTGTAACAAAATTGAACTGGGTAGTTCTATGCGATTATTCAGTCGCAACAATCAAGTCATTACCATTCCCAAATTATTGACGAACTGCGTATAATTAGATTAAATAGTGGAGTCATTTTCGATTATCTCATCGCATGTTTGTCTGCTATTCTGGCATAATAGTCTCGTTTGCTTTTATAAAACTGTAAATAAAGTGCTGATGGTAATGAACAAAAAAACGCGTAATAAAATCGCATAGACACACCGAACTACAAATTACGTCAAGGTGACCTCAATAAATTCAACAATTCGGATAACACTAAAAATATAACGCAAAATTCGAATGACAGTTCTACCAGCGATGATTAATTTCGTCACCTCTTTGTTGTCGACTATACAGCGTAACCCAGCCTCTTATTCAATCGCTCCACAACAGACACTAGCTTCGTCCCCTTCCTACACGCTGTGAACGACAAAGACGCGCAACGGGGGCGATTCGTGGGTCAATTGTTTTGTGCAATGCTTTTGTTAAACGTAAAAAGTGGAATAAAATGTGCTAGTGCACTAGATCGGGTTGGATAATCGTGCGTATACAGGCTGGTTTTCATTATGGGCTAAAAATTATATTCACACTACTATTAGGTATCATAAAAACTTACGAAGCGTATTACATCAGCTAATTTAAGTACCTGTGAATACCCTTTATTACGTTAGCCGTGTGGTGACGGCAGTAAGAATACATTTGTCACCACCCCAACTCCTCCTGCGGGTGTCGTAAGAGTCGACTAAGGGATTGAAGTGTCACTTACCATTATTTAATAAAAGATTGTTGATGGGCAGCAGCGTCATCATAGTGGACACATTACTGCGATCGCCAATCCGCTTGCCCAGCGTGGCGATTATGGGCATTTACCTCCTAATGCGTCTATACGCATAGTTAATAGGAGAGGCCTACGTCCAGCAGTGGACTATCATAGGCTGATGATGATGAATACCTTTTTACCAAGCGCTAATCTGAATATTAAGGACAAATTAATAAATGTATGAATAAGTGCATAATTTAATAATACTAGTGATTTGCTTGCTGATTTGCTGCTGCTTGCGGACGTGGTTCGCTTTTTAAAGTACTTGAACAGAAAAGTTATGTGGCATGATAAACTAAACTCCACCCAGTTGCACAATCTCTGATTAGGCCGCTAACACGAGGTTAAAGACGAAATGCATGGACTTAATCAGTTAACCCGGTGTTACTTGCTTAAACCAAGATTGTATAAACGGGGTATATCATCATCATCATTAGCCCTTCGCAGTCTACAGTCCACTGCTAGACATATCTACACCTCTCCTAATATGCGCAATGTCACCCTGTCTTCAGCTCGCCGCATCCAGTTTCTGCCATATAGTAGGTATTATTTATATACACAGACATATGTAATTATGTTTATATTATTATTAATCCTTAGATAAAAAAATATCAGTACAAAACTTGGATTTTCTGAAATCTACAATCAAATTTACATACCCAGCTAATTGCATTTTCAAATTTCTACATTTTCTTAATTTCGATCCCTGGCCCGTGTCACCCTGTATTCCAAATGGTTCTTGCGTCCTTTCCTATCTGATGTATGTATGATTATGCGCCAAAGCCGCGCATGCGTATTGTGCATTGTGCGCGAGGGCGGAGATCAGAAACTCTCCCCTGATGTGTTTTATTTCGGATTCTCACGGGCGAAGTATTGCAGTAAAAACTGGCCAAGAGCATGTCGGGCCATGCTCAGTGTAGGATTCCGTCATTATTCTAAAACTGGGCGAGCTATCACAAGATCAACAGTTTACTTACAGAATACTTTAAAAATAAAACTATTTCGAAAATTATCGGCCCAAAATGCTCTTGGCCGGCTTTTAAAGCTAACGGTCACTGAGATTATCCGCGGACGGACGGACGGACAGAGAGATATGACGAAACTATAAGGGTAGTTGACTACGAAACCCTAAAAAAATGTGTCCGAGCATGTATTTCAAAATCGACCCAATATGTTTATTACGCTATGGTATAGCAGACAAAGGGCATCGACATAAATAATTTATACAGTATGGCAGTGCACGTTTTATCTGGCAGATATATAGTATATAGTAGCAGATAAATATATAGTAGTAGATATATACTATAGTGTCTTACATACTCTTATGATTATGACTTTCTTTTCACATCCAAAACTGAAACAAAACAGCGACGTTGTTTAAGTAATAAAAATACGTATTACAAATAATTTAATTTACAATACATTTCACGCACCCATTAATCAACATACAAGCTGCATTGTGAACAGAAATGAAGTAAAAGTAAAAATATTTTATTGACCAAAAAAGTATGGCAGTGCGTTTTATCTGCAGATAGTGTTTTACATACTCGTATGGCTTTCTTTTCACAGCCACAACTGAAACAAAACAACAACGTTGTTTAAGTAATAAAAATACGTATTACAAATAATTCAATTTACAATACATTTCACGCACCCATTAATCATACAAACTGCATTGTAAACAGTTCTGCCCACACGGCCAAACACTGTTTACCGCATTCCTACATTTGCTTATACAAACTAATTACTGGATACGTGATTGCATTATGATATAATTGGTGATTTCATTCTAACAATAATCCTC
>JALPQI010004307.1:0-69471 GCA_025490895.1 Thaumatotibia leucotreta
AAAAAACTATGACCATCCCGAACCTTCAGTTTGCTTCTTTTATTGATCCTTTTTGTTAAACATATATTTTGTTTTAAGTCCTCTCATCACTTAAGGTGCATTTAGACCAAAACGAACATTCGCTCATTCTATCCCCCACTCTACGAAATCAACGAATCACGTTTTGTGTAACGAACGAATATCGTAGAGTGGGGGATAGAATGAGCGAATGCTAGTTTGGACTAAATGCATCTTTACAAACGTCTGCGACCCTTCGAATTCCGCAAATTTCGAGAATTTGTCTATGTATCTCTAATCGTTGGAGTGATAGAGACACGTTTTCGAGATTTACGAAAGTTCGCGGTAGTAGGCCAATCTTCATAGATAGCATGCCCTATATCTTTATCAGTCTAGACTGGGCAGTCTTACAACGGAACCGCCTCGTTTATAAACATATTGCGTTAGGTTAGTATGTACATACATATATAGTATACAGTAGTAGTATTACTACCGTTTTATTGTTTACATTATTATATGATGATAAACAATAATTACGTTCTACTTTGTGTTTTCCTTATAAATACTCATCGATTGTGAATTTGTTATTTGTTTTAATTTCTTGCTGTTATTACTCGTATATGTTTGCTATTTGTCAATACGTTAAGCTCTTCCTGTAGTAGTACCTATGTATTAACGTGTGTAACTAAGAACTATGCTACAGAGCTCATTAGTAGTAAGTAAAGTAAGTAATTAATTCTATTTTGCATTTTATCACTTCATTCGTAACGTAACATATACGAGTAAAGTTATTAGAAAATCTAAAAATGGATGTTTCATTCTCGACTGTTTCGTCCTACTAATGGTGACAAAATTCGTAATCAAAACAAGTCTGTTTTGATTTTTGTACCTGTCGTTATTGAGTTTAGCATCGGCTGACAAGCAAAACTCACTATAAAAACTGTCACTACTTATTTATTTATTTATTTATTTAACCTTTATTGCACAAAATAAAACTTGATGTACAAAAGGCGGACTTAATGCCATAAGGCATTCTCTACCAGTCAACCTTTAGGCAAAGCAGAGAGATTGTGGGCGGTGCAACTAAAATAATATAAACTTACTAAAAAGAAACACTTATGCATGAATTAACACATATATTCCATATATAAATACACTACTTATATTCACTCCATATAAACTCTATATACATACATAAAATACTATATACATAAATACATAAAGAAGAGGACGAAACAAACAATCAGAGACTCTAAACTTTTTTAATTCTGCTAGCAAAGAAAGAGCGCACAGATTTTTTAAAAGAGAACTTATGTGTGGCATTTTTTATTTTAAGTGGAAGTTCGTTCCAGAGACGCGCTGCCTGTACGGCGAAAGAGTTTGACATGAACCCAGAACGATGAAGAGGAATGGACAGCGACATGTTGCCAGAAGAAACGAAGTTGACGGTCGCGACTAGCGCCGTAGTAATTGAAAAGGGATTTGAGATATTTTGGCGAATGGGGATCTTTAAGAACAGAGAAAAGAGTACATAGTATGCGAACATTGCGTCGCTGTCGGATGGGAAGCCAGCCAAGCTGAGAGCGAAAAGCAGAGACGTGATCATATTTTCTGAGACAAAAAATGAATCTTATACAATTATTCAGAAGACGGTCTAATTTATCTAAGAGTTCCTCGTTTAAATCCGGATTACACACATCACCATAATCGATAATTGGAAGTATGAGGGTATTAATAAGTAGAATTTTAGTCTTAATGGGCAAGAAATGTTTTAATTTATTGAGAGAATGAAGAGAGCCCATGACTTTACGACTGATTTCAGTAACCTGTGCTCTCCAACTCAGAGTACTGTCCAAAATAACACCCAAATCCTTAACAGTTTGACTAAATTGTATGGGTATCCCGTTAAAGCGTACTGGCGAAATTAAGTCAAAGTCCAGCCTGGCCAATTGCCGAGAACTACCGACGATGATGGCCTGGCACTTAGTAGGATTCACGAGGAGGCCGAACCTCTCGGACCACCGCTGAATATGAGAAAGATCCTGGTTCAGCTTATCAATACAAGTGGGAAGGTCTGACACGAGGCTGTGGTCGTACAGTTGCAAATCGTCAGCATAAAGATGGTAGGTACAGCGAAGGTCAGGTGTAATAAAATTAATAAACAACGAAAATAAAAGTGGAGATAGCTCTTAGCAACCTTTTATGTCAGTATTGAATCAGAACCTAGATACGATATCTATTTCAAGTAGGTATTTGTTACTTAGTGAGTTTTGGTTGTCAACCGACGATAGAATGATGGGCCTTAGTTTTCGACCACCGTTTTGTCGACTTTCGAAGGGCTCTATAGCTTAAATAAACAATATGTAATATAAGAAAAATAAAAATATTGTAGTTTATATCTCCGCGAGGTATTATCGCTTTAATCATGTGCTAGTCCTATAGATATTTATGATATTAAAAAGTTAGGATAATCATAGATCTAATAGCTAAACACAGTGTGTAAAAAGAGAGCTGTATGGGAAGTAGGCCGCTCCCGACGGCTCTTATAACACACCACGCAAAACTGTTTCTAGCTCTTAGCGCAGCCATTTTTTCTTAATCTCAGACGTACCATCAAGTTTTCACACTTCATCGCTCAATGTTTAATAACTGGAAGAAGCGCGATGTTCTACAACCAGTTTCTAATTAGCTATAATTACTGCCTTACCAGCTAAATTGCTATTTACGATTATTGTTTGGACTTGGCATGTATTAACCGGAAATATTAACTTGGACGTGCCGTCTGAAGATCATAAAATAAATATAAAATCAACTATTATGTAAATGAGGAGCGGTTACCTAAGCCGCAGAAAGCAAAGTAGCAAAGGCAAAATAGTTTTAAGACAGGAGGCAAACGGGCAAATCTATTGCCTGGGTGCGTATAGCTAAGATGCACTTCGCTAAAGCTCATAACTGCACCAATAAGAAAGAGAGACACAGAGGGAAGACTACAATAAGTTATGCCAAGACGAGTGTTAATTAATAAACAAAAACGTTACAGATAAGCAAATAGATATGACATTGTCATGAATTCTTTTACAAACACGTACTTGACACTTAATCATAATGCAGGTAATGTCATATGAAAGGAATTACTTCCCGGTGCACATGAATCATTGCAGAAAACATGCACTTCCTGTATACGGACAGATTACAGCATGAATCTCATTGACGTTTTAGGTTATCAGTTTCGGAGCTAAGCTTATCATTTTATTGGTAATGTTTTGTTTTTGTTATATAGAAGCACGCGGATATTTCATATCACATCATCAGCCTATTTCTGTCCACTGCTGGACATATAACTCTCCTATTTGGGTTAATATCTGAGCGTTTCAACCGCAAAATTTTGGTGGCATCATATTTGCCGAAGTTTCGTCCTTTGTATAAGGTGCCTCCTTCCAATGTCAAAGTAGCACATTGTAACGAATAGAAACTTCTGCAAAAATGATTCCACCAAAATTAGGTGGTTGAAACGCTCAGATATTCACCAATTTACCCATGCGCAATATGGACGCATAGAGGCATATACAAGTAAAGCGGACGATTAGAAATACCATAATTTATTATTATTCCTGAAGTCGAGAAACTAATTTAAATCTATAATGCTGGTTACACACTACGAACTGCAGTTTGCAGACAAAATAATTTAGTTAAGAAATTTTTTAAAACCAAATTACCTAAATAGGTACATGGGAGTCATCAAAATATTTAACCAACAGAAGGTAATCGAGGTCAGTGCGTCTAGCTGATTAGAGAGATAAGATATGATAACGTAAGGTAACTATCACTTACTATTGTGAATGTCACACCCACTGCTGAAAATGTTTATTTTTATTCAATAAAATGGACATTTCGTTGGCTGCCATGCTAAACTCAATATAAAAAACTATCACTACTATTAGTTACCTTATATGTCAGTATTGAATCAGAACTGAGATACCAGTTTTATTTCAAGTATTTATTTCTTACTTTGTGAGTTTTGATTGTTGACCGACGCTTATGGTCACTGCTTTGAATGCTAAATGCAACAGAACTTTTATTCTTCTATTGTTATCTTACCTATATGAACTATTTTGTGGTTATTCCTCAAGTAAATTATTAGATTATTTTGATTAAATTGAAAACTCGACCGCTATATAATGAAATAAATAGCGCCCGCCAGGAAGAATACTTCCTAGCAGTGACGGATTATCACTGTTTTCTCGTCAGTACGTGTACTACAATTTTTTTTAATTAACATTTTTTTTATGGTAGTTTAATTCTGTACCATGTCACGTATGACACCATACTAAAGTATAGGACATCGCGATTACCAGAATTTAGTAATCGCGATGTCTACCTTAATAATCTTTAGGAGATGCCAGTATTAGAGGCAGATATTCTGCAAACGATTTTTCTTATGAAAAAATAAATATGAATTGGTACAAATTACACGAAATAAACGCTATATACGGTGACGACTAAGTAGAAGAGTTGTGTATGTCTGACGAGCAATTTAGTTTTTTAGTTTAACCACGTGCTACCATATGCGTGCAAACGCGTGATATATTAATATGTATTCATTTAGGAAGCTATTAAGGTTTGTAGGAAACTGGGTTAAACGACATAATAAGTTTTTTTTTATGTGACGAAGACTACTGAGCTCTCAGCCTACCTGATGGAAAGCAGGAACTGAGGCTCATGGACATAGTGACCAAAAAAAGTCGCCTATGCGCTGCCTACCGTGGTTTTATTACTAACATTTAACCCCCTTACTCATAATCGTCTCCTAACTTAACAAGCCGCTAAGTATTGTTTGTACCTTTCAGTCTTATCAATAAGTCTATTCTATAAGACCGAAAGCAACAAACAATACTCATCAGCTTGCTATTTAAGTTAGGAGTCGTTTATGAATAAGGCGGTTAAATGTTAGTGATAAAACCACGTCACTGGGATAATAAATTGTTACTGTAATATTAATTGATTCAGTGTTTGCCTCAAATATTGTTCGTGCCGTTAACCAAATACAAGAATAATCTATAATAGAACGGCATCAATATTTAATTCATTTCCAGCGCAAACCAACTAAATTGAAAAAGGTCGAATCGTGTAAATATTTGTATTTTTAGTACAGATGGTGCCTTTTTTAGGCTGTAGTGCGAGAAGTGGGTCATTTTACGTCAGGTCCAAAACTTCGGAGGGCCATCTGTTCTAAAAAACGTCGTACGAGACACGTGCAAAAGAAACTCGTAACTCGTGTCTATTTAAAACACACCCTATCGGTCGTGTTTTAAAACATCGCCACTGGTTTCGAATTTCATGTTTTTCGCCCTTGTGTCGTAATGTACTATTACAGTTTAAGTTTATTATACGTCACATAAAAAATTAAGTATTTCCTAAAATATGTACATACATGATACATTGCAACATTAGTCATTTAAATGTGACAGCATTTCTGCGTTGACTTTTATCTAACAGGTTACCGTGTAGTGTGCTCAATAACGAGTCCTGTTAGCCGATTGTAATTAAAAACTGGGTCTCCAGGAAATTACGGCCATTGTGGCCGTGTGCAGCGAATTGGGCAACGGCCGGACGATCCGCCACGCACGATTGCCGGCCTAGAGCGGGAATCCTTACTTTATGCGATGTTGGTGTGCGTTGAACCTTAGCCGCAGTGGAAAAGGGGTGAGGTAATATGTATTTATTTTCAAACTGTTTCTATTTTGATGTATATTTGTTTAGAGTCAGCGTCTGTAGGCAGCTGGAGGTTCTGGGTTCAAATCCCTGCGAAGGCATTATACGCTCCAAGGTCATTACTATATTCACTAGTGATTAAAATGCGTTTATAATCGCTCGTATCGCTTTACGAGGTAGTGAGGGGAATAGTACATTTCCTAACTGGTGCGTGAAAACTTTTTTTCGGCGAGGGTGAAAGTTGGAGCAGGGACGATTTTTTTCATAACAAGTGCGTCAAAAAGAGAAATTACCGCGCGCGAAGCGTGCGCAAAGTTCGTTTTTGCGCACTAATTAGGAAAAATATTTTTGAGCTAAATACACAATATACACAGGTCTTTACCAGTACTCGAATCTGAGACTACCAGCTTCGCAGACTGTCACTAAATGACCTCTTGCTAGTCTCTATCTTATTCCAATGTACCTACAGTCAAGTGCAAAAATAAGTATCGAAAGAAACCTCTTATAAATATGTTACGACATTCATATTACACAGAATTAAGGTGCACTGGGACATATTTTGAGCGTTTTTAGGAGTTGTGGCGGTGAAAATTCTATCTTCAATTCTCTACTCCGGCAACACAAATCTCGTTAGGGCGGTAAAAATATGTGAGAAAGCAATACAGCACTGCTTTCCCCGCATCAAATCATATTCTGTAGTGTGAAAAGCAATCGACACCAGACGACTGTCGCCGCTTATCGAAAATATACTCTAACACTCAGAAATTAAGGTCGTTCCGTTCCGAGATGGAACATAGAGTTGTGTACTGACAGAATTTTTAACTATTGTTGGACTTTATGTATTGGTGATAAGGGTTAGGTTAGTTCAGGTGTGGATGGTAGCGAGGTATTTTATCAGAACGGATCTAAAGTACATATGTGGTTGAAATTCACGCTCAGTAACTTAGTAAGGTTTAATGCAGTGCTAGCTTGAGGGAGATTTTTTTGTCGTTTCGTATGCGTGGTTTGAAAAATAATGTTTGGATAAAATATTTTGTTGTAGGACATTTAAAAATGATACCTACGAATGCATGATATATTAAATAAGTTACGACACATGACAGATTACACCGGGAAAAGATGTTTTGAGATAAATACAGACTGATTATGAAAAGACGTTATGATATAAAAATATAGAGTATTAAGTTTAGGTAACGTTAACTTTCCCTTTAACACCCTTCGGTTGTGCTTTAATTTATCTTTCGGTCGAAAAGTGCTCGAGTGGAGACCATGGCTAGGCAAACGCAGTGTAGGACGTCCACCCACAAGATGGACAGACGACACGACCTTATGAAGGTCGCCGGGACACGCTGGATGCAGGTCGCATCTATAATGTATCATGTACCGGACATGTGGAGGTCCAGTGGGGAGGCCTATGTTCAGCAGTGGACGTCTTATGGCTGAGATGATGATGATGAACTTTCCCTTCATTGCTGTGGCAACTTACAATACTATATGAGAAATATTTTGAACAAATTGTCTATGTCTATAATCATCCTTGCGTTCAACATACATTCGTACTCATACTATATTAACCCGGTTACTGTCCATACAACCGACATTTTAATACTACAGCCTGATTAATACAATTGAGTGCACTGTACTTATTGTCTACCTACATAATGCTTTACAATTTTTTTTCCACCCGAGACCGACCGTTATGACATTGCACACACAAAAGGATAACATTAACATATCACAATAACAATAACGGATCAGGAGCCCTACATTTCGCAAAGCGTCATATACGTGCAAAAAATGGACGCGTGCGCAAAAAAATGAAAGGTACGCAAAACGCCTACTTTCTACCCGCGCGGTACAATGCGCGCAGATCTGATGCTCTTGCGCAAGCCGGATGCGGACTGCATACAGGGTGTAAATTGATTACGGGCGAATCACGGGTACATTTAGATAACGTTTGCTTATGCATTAAAAATATTTATTAATAATATACAAGCTCGTAATTACGTCTAAAGATAAGTAAAACTAATCTTTAAATAAAATACAATACTAGAAATGATATGGACCGAAGCAAAAAAAATACATTTCTGTGTTACAAAGTTAAATTTTGTATAACAACTTTTAGCACTGAAAAAGGGCGACAAATTCAAATTTTCTACCAGCGTTCAACAAAACGAACGTATATCTTTTGAATTTGCCCCTTGTCTTGAAAGAAATTACATTGGTGTACATTCGAGTTCATAAATATAAGGTCAGTGCGGGTAACTCCGGCATATTTTATTTGCAGTCATGCGTCTTATATTGTTGAGTTAGGGGTGGAAATCAGTTGGTAGACGGACTTTCCTGATAGACGGTCTTACACGCATTCACCTTATAGACAATTTTTCACCTTAGTGCAATGTAAATGTGTTGATCATAATTTTATGTAGGTACGTAATCTTAATTAAAACATTACAGTCGACGAGTAGAAAAAAATTAACGCAGATCAGTCACGTGTTTTTTGGCAGTGATTGCTTCTAGCAATGCGCTCGTTTCGCGCATGTTTCGAAGCATATTTGAAAAGCTTTTTCATGCGAGCAAATCCTGTAATAAGTGCCGCAAGTACATGATGAAACCTTTAATGAGATTATTTACTTTTTTCGGACAGCTACTTATGTCAGATAAACTCAATCAGGATTTGCCAAATCGGATAATTTCATAAGTGACAAGGACAGTCATCCTTTGGTATCGTAATGTGGGTTTTTTTGAACAGGTTGTACAATGTACATTTTTAATATACATTTTTTGTTACCGAAGTATTTTTTTTAGTATATAGTGGCGAACAAATACGCGGCCTGCCCGCGATTCAGCATGTGAGTTGTAGACTCTTTGAAAATATCAGCATAATATGCATTTTTGTCATCTGTGTGGTTAACCTTTTGGACGCCAAAGACTGAAGATGGATTTAGGCCAAACGAGCGAAAGCGAATGCTCATTCTATCCCCCACTCTACGAAATCAACTAATTTCGACGAATCACGTTTTGTGTAACGAACGAATTTCGTAGAGTGGGGGATAGAATGAGCATTCGCTCGTTTGGTCTAAATCCACCTTGATATATCGGAACCGTAGGTTCAGCGCCAAAGACCGATTTATAATTATTGGTTCAAAGAGCAATACAATAGACATACACGTACTGTGTCACCATCAAATTTAATTTTTAAACGTAATGGACAGCTGACTGATCAGTATTAAGATCCTGTGAATGAAACCCATCAAAGTCAGACTCATAAGTACATTAAACTCCACAGCCGTAATGACGGCTTTACGACACAGATTGATCCTGAAGGTAACCGGACGATTTGGCGTTCTCCCAGAGCAATAATCCCGAAAGAACGCAGTTCGCGTACAAACGGCGTTTCACGTACCGGAACGGAACACGTTTTCGGCATTCATGGGGGATTTGGAATGCGATTAAATTCGGACTGTCCATCGACACGGGCGAGAGGCGTTTATTATTTCATTCGGAATTTATTTAATCATATATGGCTACAAACTATGAAACTAGTCGCTTACTCATTGTAACACAAATCATGCTATAGTTTTATATCTGCGTCAAAATTATTTTCGTTGTCTTGTTTAATACCACTCCGTCAAGCTTTTAGTTGCTGTTTCGACTCAGTATATAAAAAAACCGGTGCACTAGTATTTCTTTTTCACGCTAGATTTTAATCCATACATTAGAAATTGAAAACAAAACATCATCTCATACAAAAATCACAACTGTTAGGGACACAAAATAAGACAACGAAAATAATTTTGACCCATCTACACGTGTCCCCCGGGTGGTGTTAGTTAGTCCAGTAACAACCTTTCGGCTGCTGTACTTGTTACATCAGCCTATAATAGTCCACTGCTGGACTTAGGCCTCTTCTATTAACTAGCATATAGACGAATCAATTGGTAAATGCCCAATATGCCCATAATCACCACGCTGGGTAAGTGGATTGGCGATCGCAGTACTGTGTCCACTATAATGACGCTGCTGCCCATCATCAATTTTCTATCAAAGAATGGTCAGTGACACTTCAACCCATTAGTCGACTCTTACGACACTCACGTGAAGAGTTGGGGTGGTGACAAATGTAATTTTACTGCCGTCACCACTCGAGTCATGAGGTTGCGATGTAGAAATAAACATGTATTAATATCTCATATCAAAATGATGGCTTTGTGGATTTGCGTCGTGGTTGTTTCAGATTCAGAGACACAAGCAATGTATCAAATAGTTGGACTTTGTTGACTGGTTTTTAACATCATAGAATTCATAGAATATTACTTAAGTAAAAAACATTAGTATCGCCAGAAACATCCATTTATTCAAACCACAACGTCTTGCTTGGTCACCGACCTCTGTCAGTCAAATGAACACCAAAAAACTACATTACCTTCCGGTTATAGCACCTGTTCTTTCTTTTCTAAAACTCGAACATGTTAACAGAAGCATTAAAACTTAAATAATGACAGCATAGCTTTGACTGCATTTCTAGAATGTCATAAGTCGTAAGACATGTCATCCTTCTAATTCAGTCCGGTAATATTTTTATGACAAGGGTAACAAATTAACAAGAAGGCATCCTTGCGCCAGTAGAATAGCGATTAAAAAAGAATAATATGAATTTTCGTGCTAAAATGTTTTTTCGGTGTAAAGGCCCGGCCACGACATTGGTCTAAGGCGACAAGCGGCGAGCGAATCCATGAGTTGGAGCGGGATGCCGATATGGGTACTCCCTCTCGCACGTATGGTTTTCCGCTAAGCCGGTCGCCTTAGACCAATGTCGTGGCCGCAGCATAATGGCGTATAATTAATTTCAAAACTCATCCACATTTACAGTTATAATAATCAGATTTAAATGAGCGATAGGGCTGTAATCCTGAGAACTAAATACTGCGATTTCCCACAAGTACAAAGGTCTTTGGACCCATTTCGCAATTGAGAACTGGTTTAATTTAACTTGTACTTCAACGCTACAATTAGGACTTCCTGTGACAGAGCTTCGAACATCGCCTGACCTTTTCACTCAACAGCATATGACGAAGCGAGTGAGCGAGCAAACGAGTTAATTCGAGATATTTAGAACAACGTGTTTTAACGATTGACGCGTCTCGATGTTGCAGTTTAGTGCAGAAATAGGGTTGGCATTGGGAAAACTGCTAACATTGAAAGATGTAAATTTTAAGCGGACCGAAGGTCGCAAGACTCCGCTGAATGCTGGTGGAGCAGCGGCCCTACCGCGGAAAACGAAATTCTATTCTAATTGTAATGACGCCTTCGTTTGAGTGACAGAGACAAATCCCCGAAATTTACGAATTTCGATTTTCGCGGTAGGCCAGTACCGGTCATTGTGGATTGTGGCAATCTTTGGAGGAGGGCTATGTTCAGCAGTAGACGGCTTTCGGCTGATATGATGATGATGATGAAACGCCTGTCTCTGTCACACTAATGGCGGCTGCTTGGAATATAGATACTCGAAATTTACCCGGATATTTCCGGACAAATTTCTCGATAAAGTCTGCTTGACGTAACCCAGGAATGAAGAGCTGGCGACTTTTCTATTTTCTGTTCAAATATCTGGTTTACGAAGTCACTTCACCGTCTTTTTGATTTGAAGGCCTGACCACCCTATTCAGAAGCAAAGCTGCCATAATTATGTAAAAAACAGTTCCAGCAGTTAAGTACAAGTAAGTACCCATTTCTTTCAAACATAATTGCTTTCGACCATTACTTTACGCCGACCCTTCAACATGTAATAACGTAGCAACCCTATTAAATAGGGTTGGTACATAAACCTCGTGATTTCCATTTCCGGAGCTAATGGTGCTTGAAAACAAAACACGATCGATGAAAACAATCTCACGCGATTGTACGCAGCTGCGCGTACGCAAGACATGCTACGCAAATTTAAAATGTAATTTTTACCGAATACCTTGAATTCTATCATGTTGTCGGTTTACAACCAAAGTTCGCTAAGTAACGAGAAATAAAGCTCGTATCTCAGTTCAGCTTCAATATTGACATACAGGTTGCTAAGCGTAGTAACAGTTTTTATAGTGATTTTGGCTGTCAGACGTCGCGTCGATATTTGAGTCCTTTTAGTAGGAACTGAATACTATAAAATATAATAATGCCAATTTACCATGTGGTATAGATCTAAAATAACGACTAGTCAGCAATAAATAAGGAGTATATGACATCATTGACAACTTACGAGTATCCAACTATTCATCTATCGAATTTTTATTTTCATTACATTTATTTTAATTTAACCTCGTAATTTCCATCTTAAGGACAAGTGAAATAATATCCCAGTATCCTAAAAAAGGACATTTCATATTTCTTTGAAAAATATGACGTCATGGGTAAATTTTGTTGTCCTAAAAATAGGACGTTGGGCATTACGGGGTTAAGCCAAGAACAAAACGTGAATTTTTCGATGAGGAGGACTACGTGCATTATTTGCAAAAACGGACACGTATACATTAGTCACACTTGCCTTTTTGATTATTGAACAGAACAGGTGTGTATCGACAGTACTGATACTGTTTATTTGAACAATGTAGGGATGTTTCAGTAAGCAAATAAGCAGACGATTACTTAGCATGCCCGGACGCTGCCTATTGTATATTGTATCCTGCCTATTGTATGATAAGTTCATCAAGTATATAATTATATATAAGCTAGTCGATAGACAGAAGATATATTTCCTTTTTTAACCAACTTCACAAGATGAGGTTCTCAATTCAACAGTTTCTTTTTATAAATCTCAGTCAGTCCGCGCGATATAATTTGGCTAGCTAGGTCTTCATCAGCACGTACCACAGAATTAGATTTGGATAGAAGAAACAAGTTCATTCATTTGTATGGCAGCCGAGCGTGTCAGATTTTGTACTGAAGTTGTTACCAGCCTATGATTTTAAATATGTCTCAGGCCCTTGAGTATTCATATTTTTTTGTGTTGTTGCAATTAATATTACTTGAGGCATTATTAATGTTTTTGTTGACTTAAACTTACAAAATTTGACGCCCGAAAGCTGCAAGCTGCGATTAAAGACGGACGACAACTCAGTGGATTTCACTGAATTCATTTGACACGCTAAGTAGATACGTTTGCTTGATCTGGTATATATGACATCTGTGGCACGTACTGATGCTCGCCGCGCAGCCCGTTGAGTTTTTTGTATGTATGTTACTCCATATCTCAGAGACGCTTGAATCAATTTATTTTTTTAATCTTACGGGTATATGCCATGCTTGTTCCGTTGGCACAAAGTAGGGATCTGATGATGGGATCTTGGAGAAACCGGTTGAAACCGGTTTATTACTTAAAAAAATCTGAATAGTACCTATGATATACCTCATTATTCTTCTTCATACAAATGGTTTCCATTTCACATAAGATACGGCTGTGCTGTATAGTCTTAAACAGAGTTGGGCAAAAAGTAATATGATAACTTCTGTACATTACTTTTGTATGTGTACTTTGTAATATTACAACTCAACTCTGGTCTTAAATATGGTCGGCCCTTAGGTGCGCCGCGCAGAAGTGGCGATACGTGAATTGATTAATGAATCTATTATCAATAATACGGCGGTGTAAGTGATGACTGCGGGTTGTTGATCGTAGGTTAGATTTTGTTAGCAAAGCGTGTTATGTTAACTTTGTCTTAAGGTGCATTCAAACCAAAAGAGCATTCGCTGTTCTATCCTCCGTTCTACGAAATCAACCAATCAAGTTTTGTGTAACGATCGAATTCCGTAGAGTGGGGGGTTAGAATAGCGAATGCTCTTTTGGTCTGCACGCACCTTTACGTGCTCACGCTTAGTTCTAGTATTCAACTCACCTACTGCGATAGGTGTATGATTGACTGTTATTTCGTAATACTATTTATACTATGATAATTACATTAAATTTTAAAAAAACGAATGCCCGCTTTCCACTGCGAGCGCAGCGGAGTCAGTAATGGGTCCGTTTAACTTTCACTGCTGCTGTGACTCGCAGCCGTCAACTGAATACTAGTCCTTAGCAAGCGATGAACGTGAAATGGAGCCATTAATGAGTGCGCTCCGCTCTCAGTAGAAGCCGAGCATAATTTTAGGTATATGACGTGTTTTTTGCCGACTAATCGCTGACTATAAAAGACGCCGAAGGCTTTCCCGACTACTCGGTACATCTCTAGTAACCATATTAGGGATTATGCGTCTAAGTTACAATTGGTAGTTAAAAACACATTACAAGAATCAACTGTCGAATCAACATAAATATCAAAGTGCCCAAGTCATTGTTTAGATACTATAAGCTAATCGCTTCAGATGGCTTTGTGTCTTAGTCACGCCAAGTCATTACCTGACAATGTCATTAATTACTTAGGTGAGAAAAACTGTGTGTTGTAAATTGACTTCAGATCGATTAGATACGCATATCAGGTTCCTATTTTACTTCAGAGAACATGCATTAAAATACCAACATTTATAGCCAAACGTGCAACATTTATAGCTTTGGATTTTTACTACGACGATGGCAAACAAGCACACATACGATCAACACATTATAGGGTCAAAAATGACTATTCCCGAAGGGATTGCTTTATTTTTAGTTAAGGAAATAACAGTTTACGTCATAAGACTTGCACTCAGGGACCGGAACCGTTATTTTCTCCATACAATAAGAACGGTTTGCTGATCGCAGTAATGTGTCCACTATGATGACGCTGCTGCCCATCATCAATATTTTATCAAATCCGTTAGTCGACTGTTACGACACCCGCAGGAGGAGTTGGGGTGGTGACAAATGTATTCTTACCGCAGTCACCACACGCTCAACGGGTTTTAGTTACGGTAGCCTATATTGACCGCGAATCTTCGTAAACAATACACAAATCGGATACTGTGGGAGGTAAGTCCAAGATTCGATGTTAATTCCGAATGACTCGTTTTAACAATTTATCAAAAGTCCAAGGTTAAACTCCATTTCCAATATTTCCTAAAAGACTATGTAAACAAGGAAACGTGACTAAATCCTGACAGTGAAATATATTTGCAAATGATTACAAAATCCTTGAGTGTAATGGAGTTAGTCATTACTCATTAGGCTGTCACAAAAACTTGGCAGCGATTATTGATTTTTATTGACATTAACAAACTCTTTATCGAGACAGCGCATTTCTTTAGAATTTGTTTTAAATCGGAAAAGGCCTAGTACAAGTTGCAGAACATTCTCAAAATTGCGGGAATATACTCGTAAATTTCCGAAAATTTTCATGAGAATTTAAGAGTAAGTTCTCATTGAGAATGTTTCCATGAGAACTTATAAAAATGTGTTATAAATAATAATTTTAAATCGTAAATAAGTAAACAAGGCAGTTAATATAACTCATAACATAAGGCATGTATCTAGTGCGGTCTTGGCTTATTCGATTATTTGTTAAATTGAGATTCCCGAGAATATTCTCTATGCAAGTTTCGCAACTTATGGACTTCTCCTCGGTCTGCGACCATATATAACATGGACGTCTAACGCCGCGCATATTTCGGCGCAACATCTTTGACAAATATTTATAGAATATAGCCAATCAAGACTTTGATGGACCAATCACAACTATTTTTAAATGGTGGTTTTAAGTTTTTATAGGTTGATTTTGAAATTCTTTGCCGTGATGCATTAAAGAGGGGGTGACGCTTGTCAACTAAAATTCAGGACCGTTTTTGAAAGGCAATTTAGTTTAGTTTAGTTTAGTTGGCGTGCGGCTTCCATGTTTTATATGTTCATAGTCCTCGGTACAATGCTAAAAAGGCCACATCACACAGGCATATACAAATACAAGGTGTACGCGAGTATTAAGCATAATTTAAGTGTTTTCCTGATCATATTTAAAGACTAAAATATCCTATAAACTTTCACACAAATACACACAAGTCACAGGTGTCAAAATGTGAAAGTGACACTTCGTAAAATCACATTTAGTGAGTAACTGGTACCAAAAAAAATAACATCTTCGTCACGGAGACCGTAGCCCTCAAAGCTTCCCTACGAAGCTGAAGCTTCAGAGTTCGAATCCCGACGAAAGCATTATTTGTGTATATATACAAAATATTTTTCTTTCGTCGTGGCTGTCTATGTATTCTATTTAAGTATATAATATATCGTCGCTTGGTCGCAGGAATTTAGGTGTCTATATTTATATACTTGCTAAATCATATCTAATAAATTAGATGGCCTTTTGAATAAAGTTCTACGTGATCAGTAAACTAATTTCGCTTTAAAGCCTAATTAACATTTACGAGTATCAAGGCATATCAAATTATCTCTAATGAAGGCGCCGGGAAGTAAGATCGAGCAAAAACGGCCATTTCACTGTTTATAAGACTTCTTATCTCTCACGCATAAATTCATCGCAAAATTATATAGCTGGCTCATTGTAAAACGATTAAATTATAACATTTTTTTTTAAGTGACGAAGGTAAGACAACTGAGCTCTCAGCCCACCTGATGGAAAGCACGAACTGAGGACCAAAAATCGCCTACGCGCTGCTTACCCTGAGGACTTAGATGGATTGCTTCCCGGTGTGGCTTGGCCATTTAAGTAGTTTCTTAATATTCAAAGGGAACACTTTTTCGATAGACAAAGAACTATCTTTTTTAAGGATTTGACGTGTTTGGTTACTAATAGATTTTTTTTTCTTTCGCTATTAGAAATCATCACAATTACCCGTTTTGTGTTCCGGCTTTGGGGGTAAGATAGCCGGTGTAATTACTAGCATAGATAGAGATCTATGCTAGTAATGTCAAATCCTTCAAAAAGGTAGTTCTTTGTCTATCGAAAAAGTGTTCCCTTTGAATAGTAAGAAACTACTTAAATGGCCAAGCCACACCGGGTACGTGTGCAGCACGTGCACGTGTGCGGGTGCGTGGCGTGCGCGTTGTAGCGTATGAACTGTCATAGTAGATGGCACACCGTTTGCGCCACGCACCGGTGTGAGTTGGCCTTCAATCTCATCATCATTATAAGCCGAAAGACGTCCACTGCTGAACAAAGCCCTCCCCCAAAGATTGCCACAATGACCGGTCCTGCGCCATCTGCATCCAGCGGACTCCTGCGTTTCACCAGGTCATCAGTCCACCTTGTGGGACCTTGTGGGGGGCCTACCCACGCTGCGCCTTCCGGTACGTGGTCGCCACTCGAGAACCTTTCCGCCCCAACGGCCATCAGTTCTGTGCGCAATGTGCCCCGCCCACTGCCACTTCAGTTTAGCTATTCAGAGACCTATATCGGTTACCTTGGTTCTGCTGCGGATGGTCTCATTTCTAAACCGATCTCGCAGAGAGACTCCTAGCATAGCCCTCTCCTTTGCCCTTTGGGTGACTTTGAGCCTTCTTATGAGGCCCATTGTAAGCGACCACGTTTTAGTACCGTATGTCATCAGTGGCAACACACGCTGATCAAAGACTTTCGTCTTCAAAAACTGCGGAATATCATCGCCAAAGCATAAACGAGAATTAACCTTACACTGGTTTACTAATGATTAGAGAAGCCGTTTCCCCTGTGTCTTAACGTCGAAAAGGTAATGAATAGTTCGCCAAATTGAACCGACATCAAATTATAATGTATTCGCAATTGGGGAAACTAGTTCCGCCGTATAAATTATAAATACGTTTACATCTTCATAAATTACGTTTGGGAAAGTCTATTTGGATGTGTATTCCGTTTGGATTAATTGTTTGGCAATTTGTGGAGCTTGTGCCTAACATAGACCGTTGTAAGAATTGTAAACTACTAGGTGTAGTTAAAGATTGATTACATATTTAGTTAAAGATTGATTATATGTAGTTGTTGTCCTTATTTATACTACTGTCGTGTAGAGAAGTATCAGGACTTTCGACAACAATATAGCTAACTTACGTCTGTAATTGAAGTGTTTCATTACTTCTAGCCTATCTCCTTAGTAACCTAACCGAATCGTATTCAAATCGATGATTGCTCGACATGTTTCGACCCATTAAGAGGGCCCTCGTCCGGAGCACCCTCGGCCAAAGCCCGACGCATACTGACGAGGACCCTCTTAATGGGTCGAAACATGTCAAGCAATCATCGAGTTAAATACGTGTGTAAACCGATTCGATAATATTTTAATATGTTTGAGTCTCACATTCATTATAAAACTTATAAATAATTCTAAAACGAACCTAATCGGTTGTCATAACTACTCCTACAAGCTGATTAGCTTAACCCAACATTTCTAAATAAACCACAAGTATTTCCTAAAATAAATATCATATCAAATTCAAATTTCAACATTAAAATATAATATTTATATCAAAACGTCACCGGAAACAGCATTTTAAAACAGCTTTACCGGATAGCTGACCGCATACCAAATGACCTTAAGGGTCATAAAGGCGAATTTCACCTCACTCTGTCAATGTCGCCACTTTCGCTCGCATCGTTTTGAAAGCTGCTTTTGTAATCGAAAACACATTTACTTATAACGTATTGTTGATGGTATTGTCGTCTTGGAGGTGTGATTTCGTTTTCAATTTAAGAAGATTGTTATGTAAGTTAATGGGCAGTTTTATATTTCAAAACAGGCTTACGTCACTCGTGTATAAATAAAGACTAAAACGAATTATAAAACGACCAATTGACGCTTAAGGCTCGATCACATACACGCAGTTTGAAAGCGCGGCGTAAGTGTGGCGCGATGTCACTCTGTGTTTTGACATTGGATGTTATGTCTGTTATATTACGAACAAAACAAAGTGTATTGATTTAAACTTTCTCGATTATCACTCATATTTTAAAGACAAACGCTTTGAGGATTTAGTAATGGAGTCGGCTTCATATCGTTTCCCCTCTGCCAAAAACTTTGGCCAAGAATTTGTACATTGACCAAACCTGTTTATAAATACTATTTCATTAATCGATTCTTCGCAGTCTTGTAATCGTTATGTACCCGTAACAAGCTCCGTCAAAATGCCTGTATGTGCTATGTATGGATTCGAAACTCGTTCAAATACATCATGTATACAAAATAAGCGATACCATTTCATATCTTGCCTTTATTTGTTTATATTACAACATTTTATTACATAAAATTGTTCAAGAAAATCAAGTACCAGGGAATCGATAGCAAAATCGGTTTCGAAAATATCGCACACAATTCGTATTTTCATTTTTAACTGATAGAGAAAGTTTGACATTTATTGTATTCTCGTATTTAAGGTTAATAAGGTCTACCCATCTTTAAATTTTGTAGGAAATATCAGACTTAGTGAATCAAGTAAGACAGAAGACTCTGCCTTGGTCTAATGTTAAGCTTATATGTAAGCCAATAAGGTTGAATATTTATTGCGCTTATTTGGAATATGTATTACGCGCGAAAATACATAGTGATGTGAACGTTACTCTTTATGACACAATGTCGAGAAGAGGTATAAAATGTCGAGATACGGACATTTGTGTTTACGTATATTAGTGTTCTCACAGTAAGTAAATAAAAACACAGTCTTATCGAATTCAATAACTTCATTTTTACAAGCGCTACTTAACGCTAGTTGGACCTATATTATAAATTGTATTTAGGTACTTACTAAAATATCACTAAGGAATATCAATATCACCGGCCTTATTGCAAAAACTTGTATGTATACGCACCTACGCACCTTGTACCTACGCACTTGTATTCAAATTGTATCCTTACGAGTATTCACAATTAAGCCTCAGTGAGTTTTACCCCAGCCCAGCTAACTAAAACTTTCTAACTACAACAAAATAAATAATACTCGTATGTACACTCGTATGGACATACATTGTTTTCTTTCACAATCGCTAATTAATATTATTTATGAAATATTATAATTGATTTACGGATTTCGAAATGCACGTGATTGACCGAAACTTTCCTTACAGTTACAGCCTTCGTAGTCAAAGATCGCGATAAACGAAAACATAATCAATTGAAGTAGGTTAATGGCAAGACATTCAGGCGGTTTTGTATTAAAATTGGTTGATTAATTAATAACTGTTACGAATTGTCTGTTTACTTTTATTTAAATACTCAAAACAACAATATATAGTACCAAGGTGCACGTCAATATATGACGTTGAGAAAAATATATCGATACGATAATCTTCAGACACTTGAAAGCCATATTAATCGGTTCGATTACACCTACGTCGATAGTTTGAAATTGTGTCCGCATAGAAATTTTACTGTATTAGTGTGATAATTTAACTTAGTGTTGTGGTATTGTTTAAGTGTGCGTGAGTAGTAACGAGAAGAAGAAATGCATTTGTAGTTAGATCGTTTACATGTGTGCTACCTCGTCCCCCTCAGAAATTGGCAGAATGTTTTGTTAGGAAAGTTATAGCGATACCGTCTCCCCATACTAAATCCTCAAAGGACAAACGGGTCTTAATCGCGTAAACTACTATCCATCCATTTTAAAGCCATTAGATGTTGTGAGTGTTGTGTGTAGGCCTAATAGTGACAACCCTAGAAATGAATAATTAAGATCAAGTGCGGGTAGTTCGAAAAACCCGCGCAGCTCGAATGTGTTGATACATTCTCTCGCCAGTCTGCCTGCCACCATGGGTGTAAAGTCATGCCCGAAACGTCAGGATGTAAACGTAAGTTTACGCGATTAAGACCCGTTTGTCTTTAAAATAAAACTAAGTGTAATAATGTTAAAGAAAACTTGAATGTCAAAGAAAGAAAGGCTATTTAATAGGGCATTTTGTAACGTCAATGTGGGAGCAGCAGTGCGCGCGTCATACCCGCTCTTATCGCGCCATACTCACGCCGCGCTCTCAATACGCTCTTGTTTGACCGAGCCTTTAGTGTACTTTGTGCAAATCGTACCTGACTGTGGCCAGCTAAGGTACAGTCGAAGATTCTTCAAAATTTGAAAATAACACATCGAGTAACATAAACAAAAAAAACTGTCGAATTGAGAACCTCCTTTTTTGAAGTTCATTAAATAATACAAAATCTTAGGAATTTTTAACAATTTCATGCAAGCTTAGACATGTTCCGTGAGTTCCGTCTTGTCCATATACTGAACCCTAGATGTCCTGCCATCGATCAGACGTGCTATTGACCTTACTAAGGTCAAGTTTGTAAGAAATGTTACCGATCGTATCGGCCTCGAAGAAACAATAAATTATAGATGCGGGTTCTTTTACTGCCTTTGTTTTATAGGTTATCTTTTACTTTGTGTGCCTATTTTGTCGTGTAACTGGGGGAAATAAGGGGCTTCCTTCCAAATTGAGATACGACAGATTGTATTTTAGATACGAGAATTAGTACGAATTTCAAACAGAGTTGGGCAAAAAGTAATATGATTACTCCATCAGATTACTTTTGTATGTGTACTTTGTAATATTTATTACAAAGTACACATACAAATGTAATTTATAGAAGTAATCATATTACTTTTTGCCCAACTCTGATTTCAAATGAGACATACAGGGTGTTTGTTATGTCGTTAGCCAAATTTGGATATGTCATTCGCGATCACCAGTACACAACATTTTTGTAAAAAAAAGTGACACTTTTTTTTAGTTTTTTTTCCCGTTTTTTATCCGGCAAAAACATAATTTGTGGTCACTAGGCAAGTTTGTTTCAATACGTGCGATTCGATGGCAGACAAAAGGGTAGCAGGTTTGAGTAGTCAAGTCTTAGCCAATCAGGAGTTCATCACAAGCACCGATCAGCCGACGTCACTCACCCCACCATCGGCACTAAACAATGAATAAAATGTCCTAACTACATGCACACACGATTGTTACTTGATTAAAACTGCCCAAGCGCATACCTACCTGTACCTGCTTGTCGTCATCAACAATTCAATTTACTTAGAGAGTGCATTAGAATCGATATCTGAGGTAAACCAGTACGCGTTTGTATGACGGAACATTTAAGTTACTCCGTTCTTGGGGTCAAATTATGCTGGCTCGGCTGATCGCAAGATGCCATGTGCCATCTGTACAGCACTCTGTAAACAAAGAAGGAGTGCGCTTGCGTGAACGCACTCGAGTCAAACTACCCTCAGTTCGGCGCGCAACTCAAAATACCCTCATTATTAGTACTGTATGCGATAGACTGATAATGCTATCTCGTGGGATTTACCTGCAAGTTAAGCTCCACCTCCATTCTCCACCACGCGTAGGAAACTTGTTACGTACGTCATAACGCATTGAATTAGTTACCTTATGCGGGTTAATTAAAGTTGCAAACTCAAACACCCTTTCCAATCTGATTTGGCAGTTATGAGATAGTGGGGCAGTACGCAAAGTAAGCAAGTGATCATAGTGACCAAACATTCGTTAGATAATTGGATTTAAAAAAAAATCTATAACAAAAAGGATAATGAAAAATGGATTATTTTTGTTTTACCAAATATTTTTTTACGCCTTTACCCAACACATATTGCAATATGGCTAATGATATAAAAAACACCCTGTATATTACGTCGAATGAATAATGTTCAAAATTATTAACATTAATAGAAAGTTCTTTCATACATTGCATACAATATGAACCTACGTAAGATTTTCAAGACTAACGCATTTCAGAGACGGAGTCGTGATAGGTATATTAGTTTTGTACATTTACCGTCTTACTCAACAAGCAGTTTTATCAATCGGACGTTTCGCGATTTCACAAACATGGTTTTAAAATATTAATACTCGTAGTACGAAAATTGCCGTCAAATAGATCGGAAGTTCCAGAAGCGAGACAGCGGTGCGTCAGAATTATTTTAAGTATCTTTACAACGTAGTAAATTTGTTGCGTTTGGCACGTTAACCGAGCTGTGTGATACACTGAGCAGTCTGATGCATAACGATTAACTGTCTAGCAATGCGCAGAGCATTGGGCTTTTGTCTCATCATTATAATCGTTTTTTTTTTGCGGGAAGCCACTGACCATGATAACCTTTTTTAGGGTTCCGTTCTAAGGGTACAACGGGACCCTATTACAAAGCCTCCGGTGTCTGTATGTCCGTCTGTCACCAGGCTGTATCTCGTGAACCATGATAATTAGACAGTTCAAATTTTCATAGATGCTGTACATATTTCTGTTGACACTATAATAACAAAAACACTAAAAAGTTGAATATTTCTTCTTTTCCTATCACAGATGTCATATGTACCATAGATCAAGCAAACGTATCTACTTAGCGTGTCAAATGAACTCAGTGAAATCTACTGAGTTGTCCGTCTTTAATCGCAGCTTGCAGCTTTCGGGCGTCAAAATTTGTAAGTTGAAGTGAACAAAAACATTAATAATGCCTCCTTAAGTAATATTAATTGCAACAACACAAAAAAATATGAATACTCAAGGGCCTGAGACATATTTAAAATCATAGGCAAGTAACAACTTCAGTACAAAATCTGACACGCTCGGCCGCCATACAAATTAATGAACTTGTTTCTTCTTTCCAAATCTAATTCAGTGTTTCTTATACTATGAAACAATACTATATAAGGTCCTAATTTATTAGATGCAGATATTTTTACAGCTGATAGTACTCGGTCTCTGGAGTATATTAAACCGTGAAACATTATAGCTTTTACGATGTTTTTTTGGAGAAAATGGAAAAACAAATTTGCTACGTAAAAACACCCTGTTAATGTGATTATTAAATGAAAACTCTTTGAACAGATTCTAGTACCTCTTTTACGTACCACTTAACTGGAACTGGCCACTTCACGTCGATAAATTAAATACTTGCTTGTCAATGTCATGTTATTTTCCGTTGGATTGTGTCATTTGATGACATGACAGACAGAGTGTTATTGTGACATGTGATAATGCACATGATGATTTTTTTCTTGACGAAATTATAATTAATTTTTTTGTTAGGAAAATGAAATCAAAAAAGTTACATGAAAAGATTTCTTAATTTATATTTAAAGTTAATTGTTTTAATGTAAAGTATCATGTGTCAAAATATCTGCATCTAATAAATTAGGACCTTATATAATTATGTGCATTTCGCTCGCATGAATGTGTAGCGAAAAACTAACCCCATTATTCATAAACGTCTCCTAACTTAGCAAGCCGAAGTATTGTGTATCCCTTTTGGGTCTTATAGTCATATTGATAAGACCGAAAGGGACAAACAATACTTATCGGCTTGCTAAATTAGCAGACGTTTATGAATAAGTGGGTAAGTTATTCAGTAGGCTTATGATGGTACCATGTTTTGTCGTTATTGCCGTCAGGTTCTAACAAGTATGTAAGTGCGAAAGTGATGCGTAGCACGATAAATAGATAAAACGGGACCATCATAAGCCACCAGAATGACCAGAAACGTTAACGCCAAATCATAATATTGAATAATGCGCAAGTACATACGTACAAAGTAAATAGATACAAAGGAATCGTATAGCTAATGTAAAATAAAACAGACATATTGCGACCGCAGTTATTATAATTTAAGTGATGTTCAAACCGCATCTATAAAATATTATATCTAAGGCAAAGGCTAACCTAATAAATCATAGTTATCACGATTCATACATATGCAGATACGGGTGGTTGGTTAAACAAGACTAGTTCTTCATTACCCTTTTTTATACGATTCTACTTGAACAGCATTTGACCTTAAGTTATAATATTATTTATTTGCAGACACCGGAACCTATTTGATTGACCTTGATTAATTAAATATCGTAGATATTATTTTTACCGTCATTTATTCTTCAGTATTTCATTGTAATTTATGATATTTCTACGAGAAATAAACGAATTAATGTATAAAAATACGTAAAAGTTGATAGTTTAATACAAAATAACAAAAAAATTGCTTGTTATTAAAATAGTATAGTTTTTTAAACGACTCACATCTCGTTTTGCGTGTGTTGAAGCCAAAACCGGGCCTCTAGATCCATTAAAAATTAAACTATAAATTAATTAGACTAAGCCACAAGTTTATATTGCACATTTTTATCAATCACAGAATACAATGTGGCATGTGGTTTGACAATAGTTTACATACTATAGGATACCAATATACTAGAAGTATACAGTCGTATAACAATAGTTTATTACGATAGTAATAAAGAAGCAGCCAGCTACCGCCTCTTTGTTAGAAAACTTGCGGTTTGCGGTCTTTACAACTGGAAAGTCTTTAGTTTTCTCTATTGATGACAGAAAACTTAGCATAATACGTCTACTAAAACTAACGAGTGGTGACGACTTGTATATCAAATGCTAATAATGTATTATTTTAAATATGAAATCTAATTGTACGACATGTTTTGACCCATTAAGAGGGTCCTCGTCCGGAGCACCCTCGGGCAAGGGTGCTCCGGACGAGGACCCTCTTAATGGGTCGAAACATGTCGAGCAATCATCGACATAAAAATACGTGAGTATCCCGGTCCGATAATATTTTTATGTTTGAGTCTCACGTTAGTTATAATTCTAAAATCTAATTGTACATTGTAAATTTACAATTTTGAGCATCTATCCCTTTCAATCCAACCAAAGCGTGATTAGAGTAACAGTGAGAACCGGGAATGGGGATACAAAAATCCTGCAGTGCAGCAGTAACTAGTGAAATTATGCATTACAGTTGGTACAAATGATTAAGTGTGCGCCGCTTACTTTTTACGAAGACCATGAATTCAAACAGTTTCTTACATCGAATAGTTTCTCAGAAACAATTGATATTTACCGTTTACCTAATATCATTATTTACAAACCAAACGTGAATGATGTTCATCACTTTTAGTTAGACGTACCAAGTAAAATCATTACTTGTATTCAGCACCAATTTTAAAATACCACACAGACGCCACAAGCGTAAACTGACAGCACAATGAAAACCACCAATACCTAAATTGAATTACAATTTGATGTACCGTCGGATTCTCATAGATGTGTCTCATTACGTTTCATATTCTTAGGCAATGGCGCTAAGGCGGCATTTTGAGGACAGAGGTCGGGATCGTCTTCAAATGTCAGCGCGTGTGTAGGGTCTATAAATAATGCAAACCATACACCTATTCCCGTGGCTTCAAGTCATTCGCCTTTAAAAACTAGTATAAGTGGAGCTTGGCAGTGCGTACAGTCGAGGAATTTAATTTCCTACCCATTTCGTACCATGTCACAGTGACAATCAATATGAAAGCTGCTAGGATTGTCATATTGTGGCTATTATGACAAGGTACGAAATGGGTAGGAAATTAAATTCCTCGACCGTACAAGGGGAACTAAAAGCGAGGTACATTTTTCTTTGAAGCTAAGATTAAATAATAAATTAAAAACCGAAAATTTCGAAGACGGTACTTGACATTCTCGAAGAACGCAGCGGAACTATGTGCGAGGTACATTATTATTTCAAGACGACGTGAGATGAGTTCCCTGGTATAAATAAAGTATTAATAAAAAACCAGACTATTGTTAAGTATCTTTTATTTATATTTTTATTGAACCTAACGTTCTGACTCTTGCACTGAATCTCTTCTTAAGGTATGATATAGATATTGAGTCCAAACTCACAGACGAAAATTTGATGACCCCCAAATAGGTAACCAGTGTAACCACCCTTTAGTTGGTATAATGATAATGTATGCAATAGTCTATTCCCCTTAGTTATCCTGGGCTTTTTTCTGCAACTCGACATCCATTGTGCCTTTTTTACATCGCATATGTCCCTTAGAGTTATAAATAATTTTAGCTTCCTTTATTTCAAAACAATTGCATAATGCTTTGTTATCGAATGTTACTATACTGGTTGTGATAAAGCAAGTGCTGATTCATCAATTGGAATAACATAAGGATCAGATACGCTTCGTTAGCAATGCGGATTGGGAATGGGACAATGGCACAATCGTATATCCAAAACGACTTATCTCCCTATAAAAATGACAGCAATTTCTGATATTTATAAACTAAGCTTTCGAAGATATACAACGTAATCGGTCACGTCAAAAGTAACTTTATGTCCTAAGGAATTAATATAGAGTGAAGTGGTTTCTGAAATGAGCTATTATGGATGGATTATAGGGGGATTTGTGGAAGGACAAGGATCTACACTTACGCGCGTATACGGAGTCCAACAATAGAATATTGTGCTATTATGCTGTAGAAAACAGAAGACGGCACACAATATTATGTACCTACTACAAATATATCAGTTCTTAGTATATTCCACTCGTATATAACCGGAAATAGACGCTGTTTTATTTATGAAGGAAAAGGGGTCTGGATTTATGGAATAATTTTTCAATCAAGTCTTCATTCCTTATGGTGAAATATGAAAGTATTGATACTGTCTTTTATACTAAGGGATTTTTTTGTATATGTGTATTATACAGAATAGGCATGATGCAGAGTCTGAAATAATGTGATATAATTGTATGCCAGTTAATGTCTCAATAAATTAAATTTAGGAATCGATGTCTCCATTTAATTCCGAACATCCTATCATTCCCATATAAGACAACTCACATCACGATAGTTTATTATTTATACTCTTTAATCAAACAGACCCATGTAATAAAAAGCTATAAAATTAAGATTTATGATGTCAGGAGCACCAACCTCAATAGAACAGATTTGCAAGGGGAATCAATTGTATGCGCTACGCCCTTTGCCCTCGTAACAATTTATAATTCAAATTCAAAACAATTTATTTCGGAAGCAAATCCATAGCTAGTAAGATCTGTACTTTGCTCAAAATTTTTTGCGTTTGTTACCTTTGATTATATGCGGATTTTTTTGGCGTCTTCCCAGTTTGCAACCTTCCTAATGATACAAGATTTTCTGCACAGGAAATTCCGAAGTTACATTCCAACCGCTTCACCCACTCGCTGATAATATTGGTTATCTGTATAGTATAACTTATTTATACAGCTCTTTACAGCTTAGACCGCGACGTGGAAAAGTTGAAGCAAAGCCTTTGGAATTGAATAACTTTATTCAGAGTATTCAGACTGGTGATATTGTCGAACTAGTTGCGAAGTGGGAGTGTTAAATTAAAAACATTAATAACGGTTGGTTTCTAAACAAAATAACCTGGCGTAAAGTTGGCCACTTAGGAAACTTACGATTCATATTGAAGAGCAGAGCGGGTCACCTTCGTAATAGAATTTTCATCAATATTAAACATAATGCTGATCATCTCAAATCCCAAAGTTATCAATCAACACGGAGAGTTGCTTGATATTGCGAAGACGAGTCATTTGAATGGAATACTTTTGGTAACTTACTTTCTTGTTGGTAAAGGTATTAAAATGAAGAACAGGAACATACCTGTAACAAAAGAAATAAACATTAGATATCTGAAACCCCATCGCTATCCATCATTCCGCTAGTATCGCGAGATGTCATCATGTCATCATGACATTCCGCGTCTTAAGGCGCACAATGGCCCAGTGAGATAGCAATGTTGTCAATTACAGAAATATTACCGACGCCCCGAATTTAGGTCCTTGTTGCTTGGAGATCGCGGATAACGAGTGTCCCCAAATGATGACGAATATAAAGATAGCAACAAGTACAGTAAACAATGCATTTGAGCATCAGAAAGCTTCAGCATTGTGTAGTTTTTGACACGGTATAATTTTTCAAAACATGCAAATATATTAATGTTTCTGTCGCCTGGTTGGATATTTATGAGCATTTGACCGCTTGAATTTGATGGGTGCTGCAAATTTTTAAATGAGTTGTAATTTGAATTCTATGATTAATCATTTAATGAAACATCGAATAAAATGCGTAAATATTAATTTGTAGATTAATCATGTCAACGCTTAAATGGAATTTCAATAGAATACAAATGTTGAGGATGAAAACGAGATATCTATCGTTTTATAATAAGTACCTTAATAAATAGGCACTGAAAGCTTGTAGTTGTAGAGGTAAGCCTTTAACCGAGTTGAGGTCGCATGTCTAGACGTATTCATATAGATTTGCGATATTCTCACCTGAAGTCAGTGGTAATATAATTTTCTATGTTAATAGCATTCAGGTTATTAACGTTGTGACTTAATGAAGTTCTCTTTATTAAAATCGCTGCAGCAATTTCGACTAATAATTCAATCCAACGAGGTCGATCGCGTTCAAAATGATCTCGTTAATCTGTAATTTATCAGAATCGGTTACTTTGGTTTGTTGACAGGTTTATCGGAGCAATAATGTATCGGTGACTAATATAGTAGTACAAATGCTTAGTGTTTGTTTACAAAATCTACACATCTATCAATATAAAGACTATAGGTAGTCACATGAGTTGTCATGGTTTACGTTTTCTGGTGGATTTTCTCTTTAAATCGATCATCTTAAGGACAATGCGTCATCGTCGTTTCTACCCGTTTTTCAAGTTCATTAACCTACATATAATTTTAATGACTAATTAATTATAATTTATAATTCATCTCAGACCAGTCAGGTTGTAAATGTTGAACTTTACTGGTAATTCGAGACAATTTCGTTCGGCGCCGGAAACGGGCGCACTTTCGCTGCTCGAACGAATTGTGGGTTAGTCGGTGAACTTTGCGAAACAGGCGGTTTAGTTCACAACTGGACTAATGATGGGGTTATTGAAGAATGAACAAAGCAATAGCAACAATAACATGACATTTATATACATTTTAGTGTACATTACATACTAAAAAGATAGGTTAATCTGTCAAACGGGTTGAATATATAAAACTAATTTCAATTACCAATTCTTTTGTATGTTTTATATGAATTAACAAGATTTAAGCGTTCGCATAGTTATCTACTTATACGGCTGGGCTGACATACTGAAACTTTGATTAACTGATTTTAAACTGGTTTTAAAACACAAAAGAATTTGCAATTGAAGTTAGTCTTGTGGTTTTATCCAAAGCGATTTAATTTTTCAAATGTGGATTTATAATCAGTAAAATGTTAATAACAAGGAAGGACAATTAATTGACAATGCAACAATAAAGGAAAACCACTGCATCCGATCGAAATTTCAAAGACCGCGAGGTAATACTCGCGGTCTTTGAAATTTCGATGTCTAAGTGTTTTAGGTACTTAATTAGTCTTGCTGTGTATGTTGCTATGTTCCCCATTAGGCGCATATTTAGGTATATGATGGAATAGACATTTCTGCAGATACATAGTAGGCAGTGGCTCTAGATTAGCTCATTAAAGCAGTGAGACTAGTGAACCAAATACCGCAAGTTTGAGCCTCACCGAAGGTTTTGGATTTATCAACTTTTTCTAATTTTCAAGTATTGTTACTTAATTTGCAGACGTTACTGCTTATGACAAAATTAATAAGGATAAATGAAATAGTTAACACTGACTAAAGTGTTAATGAATTAATAGCGAATCGAATTAAGGAAAATATATCATTCTAGATGATATTGCGTTCGGAAACGAAATAAACATTAAAAGCAATCTCTTCGAAACCAGGTCTGAAGGTATAGCTAACAAATCATCATAATGCAATTATGAAAGTGAACTGTTTGTTAAGCTATTAAAACGATAGGTAGTAATTTTCGTGAAATAAGCAATACGTAATCGTGCAGAGATACACCGATATGTACAAATGTTTCGAATTGTTGAATCGCATTAAAATAATGATGCACGCGAACATAAAATATTGCCGTTGACATTTATGTAGTAGAACGAAAACGTAGCTTTACATCATTATACCCTTTAACAAAAAGGTTGTAGTATAAAACGAATGGAAAATAATCTACTATGAAGCTAACCTTACTCAAAATCTTAAATTTAAATATATTTGAAGTGAATCTTGAATGTTTTGCTTAAACCAAAAGACCTCGTGAGAAAAACAACAAGCGACACCTCTCAACGCAATGTTAGCATAAAATACATGTCAATTTGTTGAATTTGTTACTCGATGAGCAATATTAGCATAGCTTAACATTGTAATTTATTCGCGTCAGTCAAAGTAAGCAACTGCGCGTGTAATTACTACGGCACCCAATGAACTTTCCTTTGAGTAAGTTTGTGTAACATCGGACGGTAGGGGCGGTGCTAGTTCGAACGAAAACACCAAGGTGATTACACCGACCGAATGGCTAAATACCACTTCTAAGAACGTTCCAGAAATTCATGATACGGTCTGAGGAATTGGCAGCAAAAAATATGCTTACGGGAATTTTGGATTCGGTTTCAAAGACTTTTTCCCCTCACTAGCTCGTAAAGTGCTCGTTTATCCTTTAATACGAACGTGTAAAAACGCATATTATTCACTTGTGTGGCAAAGTAATGATCTTGGTTTTGGAATAACAAAACGTAAAATGCTCATGGAAATTGTTCCATATTAATGATAATTAAATAATTTGTTTGAGAATTTAGTGTAAAATACAAACCTTTATATAATATGATGATTTTAACATATAAATCCTAAAATTCCATAAGTAACAATTGTTTTAGTGAATGATGATAAGATGACTAGATGCAATCACAAAACGCAGAAAATGTCAACGTCAACATTGTCAAAGAATATTATAGGTTATAATCTTTATTTACCGACTCGAACACGCATAAAAATAGTAAACTAAACAACTTTCAGGGTGTTCTGTTATAATTTTGTAAAAATAATGAATGAGAATGATTTAATAATGCATTGGCGTTGGTGTGCAACTACAGGAATGTGTTAAAATCGTGCTGCGTTTACTTTTTCGTGGTAAGTTTACTGCGACAAAATCTTGCATTAAATACATGATGCATTTGGAAAATTATTATCACTAACGATGATCTATGATAATGATGATTGTAATGTCAACAAATAATTACCTTTTTTGAGTTTCCTCGCTATAGTGAGGGGAAAAGTTTTGTGTTACACACGGGTGCAAATGTATTTTACTTCTCGTATGTTAAAACACTCGCTGCTCAGGATTCTATTTTAGAACCACTCGCTTCGCTCGTGGTTCAACTATAGAATCCTTTCGCTTGCTCGTGTTTCAATTTCATACTCGCGGGTAAAATACAACTTTGCACCCTTGTATAACAAATAACTATTATTCACTCCTTGCGGATTTATTAGTTGTTGCGTCATAATGATAAGTTTAAGCTTTAATAATTCTAATCAAATCATCAGTTTTTATTTTATATGGGACTACAAATAAGTGGTCTTTTAACTAACGAGATTATAGGAATTTAAAGTGATATTTGTCTGAAAATGCGTATTACGATGGTAATCTAAAATAGTGAAACATCCATCACACATTATCATCCTCATACCGTAGCTCGCCTATCGATTGCAGAATGGCCCTAGCCTAAAATAGCTAGCCCGGTTACCAGGCCAAGCGTCTCGAAGCATTAGGCTGAAATGTGTGTAAAATTGTTTAGCCGAAATATGCAATCGCCTGATACTGCTAATATAGGTCAAGTGCTAGAGGAAGAGAAATAATTTGTTGCAACATGTGTTATGCATTATATTACACGCTATTCTGACTAGAAATGAATATTCCAATATCAATTACGATTACGTAATAAACTCGAGGTGGGCTGCATAGAATCCAACTGGTTTGCCAATCTAAGTGAATTAGAACATCTAAAGGCTTACGGTAAGAAAACAAGACTATATTTGCTTGCCAACGAATATATTTAACGGCACACCTTGTCATTTCGCATTTTCACTTTCGCTTTTCACCAAGAGGCTGGCGATGATAATCGAGGTCAAATAAATGTATGGGTAAGTGATTCGTTTTCTGTGGAGTCTAGAGAGTACTGTGGGACCAAATCCTTTCAAAATCGTGTCGGCACGGATATTAGTCTCGTCATCACGGCCAACAAAACAATATGACCACGTGGACTTGTACGCATAATAATGCGGCGTGAGTAATACGCTCACGCTTGAGTGATGGGCGATAACCTCTACTGCTCTATAAATATTTGGATAAGGAAAATATTCAAGATAGAAAGAGATTTAAACACACTTTTTAAGTATTGAATTATACTTTGGAATACCTTATAAGCTGCTTCAAAACTAAGTATAAAAATGGAACATTATAAAAATGATGATACCACTTCTCACTATCGTCGCGATTGCGCATAAATGGCGTAGACAATCGAAATTACGCATATTTACATTTACACTGCAGATAACAAATAAAACAAGATAATTAAATGGTATGTTTAATGTTTGTCTCTCGCGTTTACTTCCGAGTGCGTACTTATTTGTACGTCCAACATCTATATTTGGACAGTGCGTGATGAGGAATCACGTTGTGGTTGATTAGTCTTAGTTAAGAGACTAGGGTTTATTTTATCGAGTCGTGTATGACTAAATTTGGGTTCGATAAAGTAGACAGTAGTTTGTTAACATAAGGAAATGAACAATAGAAGCCTATGAAAATTAATTTATCCTCAAATAGGAAGCTTATTCGTTTTCAATACAAGTCTTGCTTTCACGTGTCACGAGGACCAAAGTTGTTATCACAATTATTTTAATGGTGTATAAAGTAACTTCCCAAACAAATCCGTTGTCGAAACTTTGCTGCGCAATGCTTTAGACCGTCGGACTCGTGCGATACACGATCGATCAATGTCCGAACGTGTTTGGAAAAGAACGATGGCCATTTCCGGTCACATCGGCCACATGTGTTGCACTGGCCTTTCCAAAATAACGTTTTTCAATCTTACGGCCTTGGAAATAAAGCTGACCATACAAGGCAAACCTTGAAGTCATCGTTTCTTCGATCAGTCCACACATGGAGAAAGATTAACAATTAAACACCAAGGTTAAGTTTTATTATTTATATAGCCTTTTGGAGATAGAGATGAGGAAGGAGAAAAAACAACGCAGTAAAACGTGCAATTTGCGCTAATGCTCATTTGATGCCTTTTTCGCGAGTAAGTATGACAATTTCTATGCAAATGTCAGTGACAGTTAAGGTCTGCGCTATGCACATTCAGCTTTTATTATGTTAAACAGGAAATAGCCTGGTGCCGCCTGGAGACTTGTTACTTGCTTTTAAAGATTTATGTTCACATCTATGCAATGCGGATTTCAAGTTTCAGAGAATCTGATTTACTTTCAATATTTTACAAGGATATTTCGTATATAGCTATTTAATCAGTAAAGATGTTTTATATGTTACATTAAATGTCTTCCAATATAAAAAAGAAAAGAATATTTATTAGCATAGCTTGAAAATTAATAAACCTTAAATATTTACATCAATACCGATACGCCCGACGGAATTATGTATACTGTTAATTAAAGTATTCCCCAAAAAAATACTTCAATACTTTCGACGAAATAGTCGAATACAATTACCGGAAGATCGATTGTTAATAGTTTTTGCTAGGGTTAACTTGGGTTTAAATCGTCGCTCAATAGGTTAACGCACTTCCGTTAAAGTCAACGTCTTTAGTGATTAGCATTTAAAGCTGTGGCTATAAATCTGTCACGGTACTGAGTTTTAATTGCCAGTTTCGGCAAGAGTTACAAATATGCCAAAACGGAATGCAGCACGAACAGACATAACAATTAACAAAAAAAGTATAGATCCAAGAACATTCTCAGATAAAACTTCACTTACATAAGAAAAAAAGGAAAAAGGTTAGTATAAGCTGAACTTTATTGAACCATGCAAACGTAATAATTCTTATAATTAGAATTTCAAAGATTGACACTTTGAAAGCCGATTAAGACCGCTTTTCGTAATCGATTGAAGATTGAATCGAAATGACTCCAGCGGGTCGTGACTCCTTATATTCCGGTCAAATATTTCATCACGAGGACAAGACCTGAAACCTATAGCCGCTAGTATAGCGCTCTTAAGGACGCAGTATTAAGACTCAAAGTGGTTTAAGAAGAAGATATTAATAAATTGTCCAAATACTCCGTGATTTGAATTGACAGCCAGCAAGCAGTCAATTGAGATGTGAATGAAACTATTGTGTTTGAATGAAGGCGAGTTTGACCGTTTGATATATTGCACAGGTTATTTTTAAAGCTGGAGACATAGGAAATTGGATTCTATATACAGGCTAAATAAGTATTTGCAATGCTGTGTAAATAGGAATTCTATTAATATCTTGTTATATCACCAAACAACTAGTTATATCAAATATCTGAAAAAAAAATCTAATAAAAACACGTTGTGAAAGAACGTAAATTAAATTCTTTATTTTTTTGCATGTCTGGTTCACGCCATTCACGGTACCTATTGGGAATTATCGAAGCTATATTATTATGATACGCCATGAAATTACACTCGGAATCACCAGTTTTTGCTGGTACAACTATTTCTAATTACATTTCTGGCTAAGTAAAGACCTTGAGGTTACCTAGATGTTCGTGACGGACGGATGGAGCATTAATAAATGAGTAATATTGGCTTTTGTGCTGATGGTATACTTAGCTGGGGATTACACATGCCATGGCCAGATCGCCAATTACAACACTTTATTAGAGTAGGTTAAGAGGTAACTAAAGAGTTTTGTCTGATATCATAGACAAGTAAAAATAATAATTTTGTGTCCTCTTAAAAGTTATCCGAATACGTCATACATTTTTTAACGTAAAGCATCGTTAATAGTTAATTCAATATAATTGTTTTTACATTAATCTTCATTATACCGCTCAAAGTTTGTATAGCGCTTATGAAAAGGTCATTAAAGGGAAATGGATGCTAGGAATTGTAGAGGACGGTAAAGTAAATTTTAATTGTGTATACTTAGAGTTTGGTCAGGACAGCGATATGCACGCATGTTTTACAAAAAAAACTACATAATGACTCTTATAAATTGAAGAATGGGACCAGGCCAATTAACTGCTTTCTTTTAAAGGTTTTGTCTGTATAATTACAGTTGAATGTGTATGCTATCGTAAAATTTAATTCAAAAGAGATGTGATCAGCCCACACGGGTTCAATCTGGGATAACAGATTGAGCACATAACCAAGTTTCGCCACTATAGAATATAATAAGATAAAGCGACATGTCAGTTGGAAGACAACTCGATGATATTTTGTAACTTTCATCGTCCCTGCTAATTTTGTATTGTTTTTATGTCCAAGTTTTGAATTTGATTCATTTTACGATAAGAATCTACTGGTACAATGCAATCTTAGAATACGGCGAAAGCAGATTTCTATTTTCTAGACTGAAAAGATTTTGAAATAATAACGTAGGGGAAAGTAACGTTCCATTAAATTGTCGGAACAGCATTAATAAAAGAATGCGAACACATAATTGGTCTAAAATGTAAATGGAGCGCGACTAAGGTTAAGATTTGCAGACATCGTTGTTGCTAGTGGATGAACACTTGATTTGCGAGACGTGTGAAGTGTATGTGTGGTGATGAATTGCTACGATAAATACAGACACAGGAAAAATCTGTTTTGCAAAATATATTCTCTTGTTTTAGCTTCCATTATTTCCAAGAAGATAAACGAGTGTTCCCAAGTTCGATCACAATTTAATTTCCTTAAACGACACTCGATACCCAGCTCCGAGCACGGCGTTGCACGAAATGCCATATACGTTATAGGTCGTCACTAATAGAAGAGCTAAAGGGGTTGCGTTATCAGCCATATAAGGAGAATCTAATGGCCTTGGCGTGTCGAGGAAGTGTGTCAAAGCCAGTGAATGCTGGCCCCTTGTTCAAAAGCTTGACATTGGCCAATTGATCTTCCGGTTACATCATGTTACTTGCTAATACAATGGAGGATGAATAAATATATTCGGTGACAAGAACGGGAAGCTCTCGAGGATCAATATAGACTTCCGGTATAATGATGCTCGGGGACTCCGCCCAGCAATGGCGTCAGATGAGAAATGAAATGAAAAATTAGAAGGGTAATCTATGAAAAATGAATCAATTACGTCGTAGGGCTTTGCAAATGTACAAGGTGCTTTCTAATTTGTGACAGGCCTGTAAAGCTGTTTAGCATAGAATCTGTTTAGAATAGAAGCCGTGTGGTGACGGCAGTAAGAATACATTTGTAAGCCGTGTGGTGACAGCAGTAAGAATACATTTGACACCACCCCAACTCCTCCTGCGGGTGTAAGAGTCGACTAAGGGATTGAAGTGTCACTGACCATTATTTAATAAAAGATTGATGATGGGCAGCAGCGTCATCATAGTGGACACATTACTGCGATCGCCAATCCGCTTGCCCAGCGTGGCGATTATGGGCATTTACCTCCTAATGCGTTTATACGTATAGTTAATAGCCTATGTCCAGCAGTGGAATTTCATAGGCTGATGATGATGATAGAATCTCGAGTATTAACTTTCACGTCTTTTTTCTGGATATTAATTTCAAGATTCAGCCAAATCCTTACGATATTGTATATCAAAGAGACGCATGTCAATCAACTACGGGGCACAGGTCGCGTGGGCTTGGCATTAACCCACTTTCCGCAGCCCGTGGGAGGCCGTTCTAAAATTAAGAAGAAAAAAACCGCCAACGGTTTGTTTGCATTGCGCATTCACTGTTAACGCAACAGCGCAGTTAAGAATAAACGCTAAGTACGGCATTGAAAGTCTAGCCTAGGCATCGATTTTGAAATCATTTGACAATGGCACATGTATTCAAATTATTTGCCTGCTATTAAGAAAGTTCCGACGGGTTTATGGAAATAAATTAAGAAACAAGATTTTGTAACCTCGTGTGTGACTGCATAATGAATTTCTACTGTACTCGTAAAACCAGTTTTCTGCTTTTTATTCGAATTATTTTCTACATATTTATCAACTGCACGGTTTCTATACATACCTATTATAATGGCAAATTATGTAGAGACCAGTGATTACGTATAATAAAAACATCCTTATAAATGATTAAAAATCGCCTTTAGTCCTTCAGTACATTTATTCCATTTCATAGATATGACTTCGGAAAACACTTAATATATTTTTTGTTTGTCATATGACAAATACACAGTATCATAAATACAACTTCAAATCTTTAATAATAGGGCGGCCCAGAATATATTGCGTTGTACATCATTAAACCGCATCAGTTGCAAATTTTCCGTCGCGGCACCAACAATTTATTTGAACAAAAGCTGTTCCATTGTTGGATTGGAAACAATAATTCTTTCATACGAGTCTCCATGCAGCTTGAGAGCTTGGCTTGGCGGCATTCCAACTGCCTTCAGGGTCCGATGCAAGAGAACAAGCGAATGCAATTAAATTTTTTGACGATTCTTCGAATTTAACCGTCGCCAAGAAACGGTAATTGCTCATTTTAATTGCATTTTTGTCTGTATTTTGGTGACATACTTTGTTCTTTTGCTATTGTCCGAGCGATATAGCTTTCCCTTGAGCAAATATTCTGAGTGACGGGTTTGGAAAACTGAATGTTAATTAGTTGGGCTCATAGAAAACCCAGCTTTCATTCGTAAGGTAAACACGCCATACCGATATTTTTTTGTTAAACAAGTCACTGTTCCCAACAGGTTAACGTTTTCAAAAGGCCATTCCACCTGATGGTTTAAAATAAACCGTAGACAGTGAACTTCCTTCAGCGATCCGTAAACGCTGTGCTTATTAGACTGTATAATTTTAATTCTATTGCTTTTGTTTTGAGTAAAGGGAAACTGAAGCAGAATGACTTGATTTGGATGGTTTTAACAGAGACTATCGTTTCATGTGTCGGTTTTATAAGCAGCAGTGATGATTTTTCATACATCTATTTATTGGGAATTAGAAATAATTACTAAAGTAACATATGACACAAAAAACCAAGAAGCAAATAGTTAAATGTACATCTGGAGCATTGTCCTCTACGGTAGCGAAGCGTGCTAGCACAGGAACAGAACAGAGAGGGCTGGAAGATACTCCATCGACAAGAGACTATAACTATGAGAATATAACGATGAGAAATGAAATAATATAATTAAATGCATTGATGAAAACAAAACTAGAAAGAAAATCTGTCGTTCTTCTTATCTTATGTAAATTAAGTCTCTTTTGCTTTAGGCCACAAGTCCACAACACGGCAGCTTTAGCCGACAGGCTGGGAAGAGAACACTTGTGCCTAAATCCCGGTTTCTGGATAGTTGATATTTGACCACTTGCCTCGGTTGTTGGGACTGCAATTCTGACACGGCTAATCAAATTTGGAGTTTAATGCTGTATGTTTTTTGGGGTAGCTTTGTGTAGTGTGTGAAGATGTTCTTGTTCAAAATTTTGTTAGTTATGTCCCGTATGTAATTTATAGATATCCCTTGCTTTTAAACTTATCGATGAACTGACGTTCGCTTGTTGCTTCGTCGTTCGTGGGCGAACGCCTGAGCTCTATACTGCCGTCCTAACGATAAGTGCAATAACTCGATTCAAGTTACTTTTGAGAAAAACGCGGTTAAAAATTTTGATATTGTTTTCTTTGTATCTTGGTGACTATTGGAGCTATTGACTTGAAATATGTACTAAAATGTAGATAATTTTGTATACATTATTATGAAGAATCAAAGGTTTTTATATTTACTTTTTAATATTATTAAAAACTGAATAATGTATTTATGCTTAGGATTTATAAAATATTCATGAAATATTTACTAAGCATAAGTGCATTAAGTCGTCTACTTATTGCACTTATCGTTAGGAAAGCAAGTTATTACAACGTTGTTTAGCATGCGAAGTACTTTCTGCACCATGCGTCCTAATTATAAGTGCAATAACTACCTATGTTACTGTGATTTTAATTAGGAAAACATTTAGTTGTAGTTTATTTCAATAAAACTATTGGCGTTGAATAAAACAGTATGCGTGTGAAATCAAATTAAAATAAAACAAGTTGGTAGAATAATTATTTATTTGAAATAAAACTACTTATTAATCGAAGTCACAATCAATTTGTGAGCAATACTTAAATTATATTATTAGAAACCATTGACAAACTAAATTTAAACAGCCATCGTCTTATCACGTTTCTTCTATTTGACAAATATAACTAAAATATTTAAACTGAACTTTGAAACAAATAAAACTTGTTAGAAATAAATAAAAAACATAAACGCTTTATAGCTTTAAATTAAAGTAAATCAAGTTATTTTTGCTTATAGGAAATTTTTGGCACAGAATAAAACATATCTCTTAAATCTATTAAATTGGCTTTCTTACATTTTAAGAAAAATATTTGTTTTCCTTTAGGTACTTATAAGTTATAAGGCACAATACGAGATCCTTGTTTCATCAGTCTTGACTTAATTAGTAACATAATTATATTCCGTCTATGTTCGTTGTCTGCGTAGTTTCAGGCAAATTTAGCCAAAAATGTCTTCGAGGTGGTGGCATCAGTGGTACCAAATTTGCTATAATTTTTTGTTTCCGATCTTTTGTAATACCTCGTGGTGAACTTTTTGGAGCTGCAGTTGGAAAACATTTTTTTTTTTTATTTTTACTTGAAGAAAATCAAGTTCTTTCCAGTCACCCACGTGACTTTCTTTGTATTTAATATTAAGATTGCCTCTTTCGGCTCTTACTGCCATAATATCCCTTAAATACACCCTTGGCGTCATATTTTTAATTTTGTGCTGTGAAGAATGGTCTTCAAAAGTTAGGAAATCCGGTACTGTCATGACTTTGATGGTTGTTTTTTGCAAATTGGTCATTTTTACTGCATCCACAAAGTCGTCAAAGTCATAGACTTTGTTTTTCATTTTTAACGACTTTTCCACTTGATGGTGGAAATTATCGGCAGACATAAAGGTGTGACCCGGCTCGAAATATTTTATTGTTAAGCTTTCTGCTGCAATATGGTCACTATTGATCATATTTACCAGGAAACATAGAAGGGCCCAATTTTTGTTTTGCGCCGAACAATTATCGGCCCATAACACAATGTGTTTCACATCACGTTTCTGTATTATGAACGACCTGTATGCCGATATAATGTCCTCTTGGCGGCGTCCAGAAATTGCCTCGTTCCAAACAACTGCGTGAGGCACATTTGAGCCACTGCTTTTCCCAAGTGGAACGAAGCTCTCATTAAAAGCTATAAGTCGTGGACAAAATATAGCAGATTTGAATTGGTCCATTCTTGGCAACATGATAACTTTTTGCAGGTCTACTGAAAAGTAAATGCAGTCTTCATCGGTAGAAGCTTGTTCTTTATCCATTTGATATGCGTGCCTAGATTCAGTATAGTTCACTTTGTGGGCTTCATACTGAGTAATACCGGCACAAACTTCACAATTCACTTCTTCACAATCTTCTTTTGAATGGGAATGTGATTCATATATAGCACATTGCTCACACTCCTCATTGCCAAGGTGCGCAAAGGAAATATTCATATTTTTGAGGACGATGCGGTATGTCTCGAAAGATACTGTTTGATTGGTTGCGGGATATTGTTTTTGGAAACATTGATGCATCAGTGTTATATTTATATCACTAGGTAGGTAAAGTCTGTAGGGGGCATGGCCACGTCGATAATGTGAAATTGTTGGGTTGAAACTATTTATGTGGTCGATAATCATTTCCTTGTCTATGACATTCTTGCGTTCATATGAACCTCTCTTATCTTTCTGGTCGTCGATGTCTTTATTTAGGACCGTGTAAATGTGTCGGCTATTTTGGTGGTTATATCCTAGAGTCGCAAGAAAAAACGGTCGACATACTTCTATTTTTTCACGATTTGTAGCATATAAGTAATAGTGATAAGACACATTTCGTTTTCTTTTGCCTTCTCCTCCCTGAACGGTAACTTTAATGACATTCTACATTTTGACATGACATGACATCTGTCACTTAGACTCGGTATGTTTGAGTTAGCAATATTGTCGCCTGTTTGCGTATTTTTCTCACTTGTTTTTATGATTGTCTTTTTTTTGTTTTTCTTAAGTGTGTGATTTTGTTTTTGTGTGATATTATCCTGTATTTTTCTCTTTCTCTCACTAAGCAACCGGCAGGATTAGCAGATATTAATGTAATTTAGTATTCTTTATTCAAAATTAATTTATATATTTTTATTCTAGCCTTTATTCGTATTAACTATATTATATATCTATATATATGTCCGATGATGAAACTTTTTACTCTGCCAACGATGATAGTTCGTCTTTTGCCTCACTTGACTCACCTGATCACACTTTTCACAATTTGGGCACATTAGTGTCACGCGAATTTTTCAACTCCAAATCCTTTAATGTGTGTCATATTAATGCCCAAAGCATTCCTTCTCACTTCACCGACCTTTTAGACACGTTCCAGACCGATTCTGTCCACGCGGTCCTTGTTTCGGAGAGTTGGCTGAAGCCTACCCTCGACTCGACATCTTATGCCCTACCCGGTTTTATCCTAATAAGAAACGATCGTACGGGTAAGGGTGGCGGTGGTGTTGCCATCTACCTCAGGAGTAACATTCCGTACAAGATATTATATCTATCGCCGTCTCTTTACTCGGGCTGTGCGGAATGGATTTTTATAGAGGTTAATGTCAAAGGCGTCAGGGCCGTGCTCGGTGTTGTCTATTGTCCCCCTACTATTGATTATTTTTCCGACCTTGAGCAGGTCTTTGAATCTTTAAGTCTGGATTACACACATCATCTCGTTATGGGCGATTTTAACACAGATCTCTGCAAGGATACTACACATAGTCAGAAACTAAAATTTTTAATTAAGTCTGTCAACTTCTGTGTTATGCCCCTTGATCCTACTCATCATACCGCGACCTCTGACACTTGGCTGGATCTGATTCTTACTTCTTCTCCTAATAATGTCATAAAACATGGTCAGTTTCTAGCACCCGGTTTCTCTCACCATGACTTAATTTTCGCTAGTTATAATATCAAACCGGACAAGTGTAAACCCGCCGTAATATTTATGCGCAGTTTTGCTAAAGTTAACACTGACTCCTTACTCCGCGACGCTGTGGCGATTGACTGGTCCCCTGTGATGACGGCTGCGTCCACGGAAACCAAGCTCACACTTTTTAATGCAGCAATTTTGGAAATTTTTGACAAGCATGCTCCGTTACATAAGGTTCGAGTCAAGCGTCCTCCGGCGCCGTGGATTACCGAGGGTGTACGTATGGCCATGCGTAGAAGAGACCGTGCTTTTCGTATATTTAAGCGTGACCGTACAGACATAAACTGGACATATTTTAAAGCCGCCCGCAATAGGTGTAACCAGATGGTGCGTTCAGCGAAGCGAAGGTTTATCCATCAAAATGTAACTTCTTCCTCCATGGCTGATGTCTGGAAATTTCTTAAGTCCCTAGGTTTGGGCAAACCTGTTAATAAATTTGATGGAGTCTCCTTTTCTCTCTCTGACCTCAACCGCCATTTCTCGTCGGCCCTTTCCGTGGACGACAATGTCAAAATTAACACGCTCTTCGAAATCTTGGCCCTACCTTCAATTGGTGATACTTCTTTTTCTTTCTCTCTAACTACCCAATCTGAAGTCAAGGCCGTTATAAAGTCCATAAAATCTAAGGCAGTTGGTTGTGATGATATCAGTCGGTATATGATAGTATCTGTCCTGGACTGTGTGCTTCCTATACTAACTGATATCATCAACTCCTCGTTTTCCAATGGTGAATTCCCTTTTCTATGGCGCAAAGCGTTCGTTATACCACTGCCTAAAATTAAAAATCCCAAGTTGGTTACAAATTTCCGACCCATTTCTATTCTTCCTTTCCTGTCGAAGATCGCTGAAGCGGTGGCTCACAGACAACTGTCTAGTTTTATTTTCTCGCACCAACTTCTGAGCCCCTTTCAGTCGGGATTTCGGCCGGGACATAGCACCTGTACTGCGTTACTCAAGGTGACTGAGGATATAAGACTGGGCATGGAGAACCAAAAAGTTACAGTTCTAATCCTGGTAGATTTTTCAAATGCTTTTAATACTGTGGATCACCAAATTCTCCTTGCTCTGCTCAAGCATCTCAACGTGTCAGCTGGTGCTTTAAATTGGTTCTCTGCATATTTATGTGGGCGTCAACAGGCGGTGCGAGTTGATCGTGCCTTGTCCGAATGGTGTGACATAGCCACTGGCGTGCCCCAAGGAGGTATTCTTTCACCGCTGCTGTTCTCCATATTCATTAACTTCATTACTCCGGATCTTCGCTGCTCGTACCATCTTTACGCTGATGATCTGCAACTATATGACCACTGTAATGTTATTGACCTACCTACCACAATTGAAAAATTAAATCTTGATCTCTTACATATACAGCGGTGGTCTGAGAAATTCGGTCTATTTGTAAATCCCTCCAAGTGTCAGTCCATTATCATAGGTGGCGAGCGCCAGCTTGCAAAGATCGATATTACACCCCCCATTTATTTTAATGGCTCTCCGATTCCCTATAGCCAGAACGTAAAGGACTTAGGTGTCTATTTGGACAGCACCCTGAGTTGGAGGACACAGGTAGCTGAAATAAGCCGTAAAGTGACTGGCTCTCTACATGCGCTTAACAGGCTCAAACACTTTTTACCTGTAAAAACTAAAATATTATTAGCACAGGCATTGATCTTACCCTTAATTGACTATGGCGATGTGTGTTATCCGGACTTGAATGAAGAGCTTTTGAACAAGTTGGATCGTTTGCTGAATAATTGTATACGGTTCATTTTCTGTCTCCGTAAATATGACCATATCTCCTCATTTCGCTCCAAACTTGGTTGGTTTCCTATTCGTATTCGTCGCAACATTCGTGTGCTATGCACCCTTTTTTCTATAATTAATGATCCTAAAGCTCCTGAATATTTAAAAGATTCCTTCCTCTACTATGGTCTTTCTCGTGTTCGACAACTTCGCTCTACTGGCAACCTCTCTCTCTCTATACCTTCGCACCGTACTGGTTACATGTCCAACTCTTTCTCTGTTCAGGCAGCTCGCCTTTGGAATAGTCTCCCAGTTAAAATTAGACAGTGCCCAAATAAGTTTTCTTTTAAAAAAGCTTTAAGTGAGTATTTTGTTGGTAAAATGGCAAATTCCTAGTGTCTCTGTTTGCAAGTTTCATCTGTTATTATTATGTATGTGTATGTAATTTATGTATATCGTCGGCTGACAAGCAAAACTCACTATAAAAACTGTCACTACTCTTAGCAACCTCTTATGTCAGTATTAAATCAGAACTGAGATAAGAGCTTTATTTCAAGTAGGTATTTGTTACTTAGTGAGTTTTGCTTGTCAACGGACGAATTATATTATATCCATATGTGTATATTTTACTCTATATTGTGTTTTTTTTTTAATATTAATTTATCAGTTAAGTTATAGTATTTCCCCTTTTTTTTGTAACTTTAACTCTGCATTTATCGCACCGCCTACATATTTTCTGCTTTGCCCGAAGGTTGACTGGTAGAGAATGCCTTGTAGCATTAAGTCCGCCTTTTGTACAATTGTATTTTTCTTTTTGTGCAATAAAGATTAAATAAATAAATAAATAAACGGTACGGACTTTTACATTATATGGTTCTGTATGACCTTTTATAAATAATCCTCTTGATTCAAAAGATAAAGTGATGTATTTGTCATGTATTTGCTTTCGGACTTCTTCAGTAAATTTCGTGGTGCACTTTTTACGGCAATTTTCATTACACGGTGGTTTCAGAGATAACTTTTCATCATCGGTTTCTTTTTTTTTTCCTTTTCCGCTCGGAAAGTGGTTCATTAAAGTTGCGCCTTTTCCTTGGTAAGCCCAATTTAGTTAATCCTTCACCGCATTCGGGTAATGTCAGTGTTGTCTCTGTATCACGTTCATCACATTCAACCAGATCACTCTCAGTCCCTTGTATTTGCATGTTAGTAAGTCCATTTCCTGTAATTTCTGTATCTGTTTCTATTATATCATCTATTCCTATCAGATCCGGTTGAGTATTCGTAATTTGGTTTATGTTTTTTGTTTTACCTTGTACATTTTCAGCTTTACTATTGTTATTACTGTCATATCTTTCACGTCGTTTTTCTGGGTTATGAGTATGTATTTCAGCGTTGACTATGATACTTAAAGGTCTTGTTTCATTACCGGTGTCAGATAAATCTGAGTCAGAATCATCCTCAGGATTAGGGTTATAATCTTTGTCTTTGGCACTATCGTCGGAGTCTTCAAATAGGTCAGTTGTGTCACATTTGTCGTCGTCCGACAATGGTAACGTTTCATAGCATTTCAAAGAATGGCGAGTAGTTGGCGGCGAATTATCTTGAATTTTGTAATTTAATGATATTAGATCAAGATCTTGTACAATTTGAGATGAATTACAGTATTCATTTGGGTTTTCGAATATTGTTGGGAAGTTTTTGTAGTCAACAGATCGTGACCAAAGTTCATTAATAACTGTAGCAGTTGGGTTTCTTTTTTGAGCGGGTATATTATCTAATTGTCTTGATGTCATCGTTGGAGGATCTACCGGCAACATAAGAGAATCATTATGTGTCTGGCCATTAGAAATCGCCAAGTTTATGATTCTGTTTATTCTCGACATCCTGTTACCTGAAACAAAACTTTTTTGTAAGTACCAACTAGATTATAAATTATTTACGCGGGCGGCGCTGCAATTAATAAAGCTCAACATGTATGTAAGAGACAATAAAGTGCATGCTTAAATAGCTGGTCCACTTACAAATAAACGTTTAAAAAGTAAGTATTGGTTGCGATCAAAACAGCATATTTACAAATATACATATACCTAAACATTACCGAGATCGGGTTTTGTGACCTTTAAACAATACAAACAGTGGGTATATTTCAATAATACGGCAACCTCCGAGCAAGCCCGCCTGAAGTCGCCGGAATTAATAGTAAAATATGTTACAATCATAAATTGGTTTTTACTTTCGCGACTAGTGATGTGCCGTTACCGTAAATTACGAGAACAAAGAGAACTATCGGGTAACTTTCTCGGTAAAGTTCTCCGGGCGGGTAATTATGGAGAAAGTGTTTTAAGTTATTACTTTTTTTCATATTTTTTTCCAGAATAGTACTTAATTTAGTAATAATAATCTGACCTGAAAATTACATAAACATGTGACTAGTGGAACTAGTTTATTACCAAAATTACGGTAAATTACCGGCGTAAATTACGGAGAACGTTCTCCGCGAATTTTCTCCAGAGAATTTTTACAACGCAAAATGGTATTTTTTTGTTATATAAATTAAACATTTTGATAAAATGGGCAATAATGGTTCATAATAATGCTTGCGGTATATGTATACATAAAATAAAATTAAAAACAGCGTTTTTCGTATGAATAAAATAATTAAATTCCACGAAATCATTAAGAAACAGAATATTTACCGTGAAATTATATCTTGCAAGTTTCTTAAATAATTAGTTACATAAAAAAATAACAAGGACAATAAAAAAACGTTATAATTCAATGGTTTTTATACATTTACTATGGAAAATAAGGGAAACTTTAATTATAATGTCTGTCACGCAATTTTTTCCTCCCATGCTAAATGACAATAAAACTGTATCATCATCATCATCTTGGCCATAAGACGTCCACTGCTGAACATAAGCCTCCCCTCTGGACCTCCACATGTACCGGTTAGATGCGACCTGCATACGGTAAAGTCGTCTGTCCATCTTGTGGGTGGACGTCCTACGCTGCGTTTGCCTAGCCGTGGTCTCCACTCGAGCACTTTTCGCTCTGCGTGTAATGTGGCCTGCCCATTGCCACTTCAGCTTGCTAATTCGGAGGGCTATGTCAGTCAGTAACTTTAGTTCGCCTACAGATCTCCTCATTTCTGATTCGATCATGCAGAGAAACTCCGAGCATAGCCCTCTCCATAGAACTTTGTGTTTAGAGATGAGGCCGATGGTGAAGGACCACGTTTCGGCACCGTAAGTCATAACTGGTAACACACATTGATGTAGACTTTCGTCTTAAGGCACTGAGGTATGTCGGACGAAAAGACATCGCGTAGTTTCCTGAACGCTGCCCAACCGAGTTGGATTCGGCGGTTGACCTCTTTCTGGAAGTTGGGCCTACCTAATTGGACTACTTGTCCTAGGTAGATGTAAGAGTCAACAACTTCGAATGTGAGTGATGTTTTCGCCGTTCACATTGATGCCAAGTCCTTGCCATTCTAGGAGCTTAAAGGCATCTTACATTGCGGCAGTAAACAGTTTCGGAGATATAACATCGCCCTGCCTTACGCCTCTTTGCAACGGAATTGTCTTCGTAGTCTGCTCCTGTACTCGGACCAACATTGTGGCGTTGCTATTCAAACACTTCAACACTTCGATGTACCAATAGTCAATGTGGCATCGCTGAAGAGACTCAAGCACTGCCCATATTTCTACCGAATCGAAAGCTTTCTTATAGTCCACAAACGCTAAGCATAATGGCAAGTTATACTCCTCGGTCTTCTGTATAATTTGCCGCAGCGTATGTATGTGGTCTATGGTACTATAGCCTTTTCGGAATCCAGCTTGTTCGGGAGGCTGGAAGTCATCAAGTCAAAACTGTATGAAAACATTATTAGCAACATGAATAAACAGTAATATCAATCAAAATTAAATTTTTTTCCCATAGTAAATGTAGGAAAACAGTTTTCTTTATTATTTTTTTGCAGTAAAATTATTGATACTAGGATAGGATTATTGGATAGAAATAGAAACGATTTTTTTTTTCATAAATTTGTATGGGAATTTTAATTCTTAATTTGCGGCATTTCTTCGGCTTCTGATCCTGAACAGAAACAGGATCATTTTCAGTACTTTGCCTAAAATACTCTAGCACTTTACTCTTGGCCTCATTGTTGAAATATCACTAACAGTTGTGTTGACAGCACGTCGCTTCAATATGAACTGACTGAATTCAGCATTATAAATGAATAAAATTTACACCCTATTCCCAGATAATTCTTAGAAAAGGGTATCACAGGCTCATAATCACAATTGCCTATTTTAAATCCTAGGTAATTGAATACTCAGCTACCGATAAGAAAACCTTTGGTAAAGCCGCTTACGGGTCAAGTAAGGGGTTTATACGAGTACCTATTTTATTTATTTATTTATTTATTTAAACCTTTGGGAAACAAACAGCCAAAATAAAACATGTAGATAAAACAGATTACACATACACAAGCCACACAGTTTCCACTAATGAGTAGTAACAGTTATGTTGCTCAGGAAACTAACAATAATATACATTTTGAATTACATGCAAACTTAATTAACTAGGAAGTATATACTACAAAAGTGATCCTTATTTTTTAGCTTTACTTTTTATTGCAGAAACAAATTGTGGTAGTGATAAATGGAATATATCAATATCAGAAAACTTCTCATTATAAGTACTGCAGGCTCTAGCTAAAAATCTATTTCTTGCATATGAAGTACGCCCGAAATTAACTGAAAAAAGGTTGGTGGAGCGAGTTCGCTTGTCGGGACAGCGAATAGAAATTTTTGATAACAGATTGGGCGAATCAATAAGGCCATGTAAAATTTTATATAAAAACATCTGATCTCGAATTTCACGACGTGTTTGAAGAGACTCTAAATCGTCGGTACAGAAAGATTTAAATTTATATTTCATTCTCCTGATAAATTTGTTTTGAATTTTTTCGATTTTGTTACCTGCTTGAACGTCAAAATCACCTATAAAACCCTGTCATTAGTAAAATAGCATTATGATACTTAAATGAACCACATAAAGTAATATAAAATACGATGCAGACAAAATATTCATATGCAAATTGCATAGAAAAAAAATACTATGGGAGAAAGTTACCGTAATTCTCGGTAATTTACGGTAAAGTTCTCCAATGAGAATTACGGAAAGTGTGAAATTACCCGACGGCACATCACTATTCGCGACACTATGATGATTAGTTGCCGACTGTACTGGTTGTACTTTGGCACTAAACTTATATTTTAATTCCTAATTAACGTATTAAAATGTTCCTAACAATAATATCAGCTAATTCTAAGAACGGAGACGGATCATGGTATCTGGCCCAGTCGTCACTAAGTCATCACAAGAACCAGTGCATTATAATATTATTTAATCAGCTAATAAATTAGCTGATATTAATTGTAAGGAACATTATAACACATAAGGAACATAATTAGCATTGTGTATTTTATTAATGTATAGGCACGTGCCACAAACGTCTCGAAATATTCAAATTGAAGCGAAATAATTGTAGGTAAATCATGTCGTTACTTTGAAAAAAAAAACCGTACCTATCTCATTTTGGTCTAATGATAAACGCAGTAACCGTATATGATGCGAGTATGCACTTACTACCTTTTTCCCCAAGGTACGCCATACGAATCGTGTTCTGCTGTTGGATATTTTATTTCGTTAGCTTGACCTTGAGACTCTAAACCTTAATAACACCATTACACAGGTTCACGTCACACCTTCACGTATTGTACTAAAAACTATGAACACGAATTGTATGGAAGGTTAAATTAAATATTATTAAAAACTTAACTTACCGATCCAAAATCGCCGCACAAGGTCACAGGGTCATGGGCCCGCCCGGCTCGATGGCACTGCCGCGCGCGACTAAAATACTCCGCGAACTTCTGAGCTCTCCCCCCGCGTCCCGCAGTTTTGAAGTAATTTACTAGGCATAAATGCAATAACTAGAGAGATAGTGCAATTTTATTTAGGATAGATATATTTAATAATGCTTAATAATACTAAATATAAATGCAATATCTCTACTTATTTCATTTCAGCTAGAAATTTCAATTTTTTTAACAACAAGATTCCTTAACATTAATGTTGCAACTCCAGTTATTGCGTTTATGGTTAGTAGGCCAAGACACTCAAATGGGGAACAATCCCAATAATAAAAGCAATAACCATACTTATTACACTTATGGTTAGTAAATTGGGATACATAAATATGAATTTTACCAATCATAATCGCAATAACTGTACTAGTTGCAGTTATGACTAGTAAATTATGATAAATATTAATGAACCGTACCTGTTATATTGTAAATAACTTTACTTATTGCAGTTATGGCTAGTGATTTTACTTAATTTTACGGATAAATTTTACATAACTAGAGTTATGGCGTTTTTTGCAAGTAAATTATAAGTCCCTATCGTAGTTATTGCGGTTATGCTTATTGTAAATCCCACTTGCACTGTCGATACGTAAAAACGGTCTAAGAACAAAATATGTACCTCGTTGCGCTGATCTCGAATATGTATCTAACTCAGTTTGACCAAAAACTCGAGTTATTGCACTTATCGTTAGGACGGCAGTATAGAAGCAACACTGTGTTCGATATTAGGTATCCTTAGGGAAAGGAGGAATATTTATTCAACATGATCAATTTTCACGCCAGTGTTGCAGCTAGTAGGTATTATATTTAATATAAGGATATACTATAATTTAATACTTTTACACCAGAAATGGCAAGGGATGGGGTGTTTTTGTACTGACAGGTTGTGTCTGGTTTTGTCAAATTTTTTTTAGTTTATTTTATAACGTTTACTGTATACGAGTATTTAATAGAAGACAAGTCTTGTATCCCCTACAGAAAGGCGCCTTGGTAACTCGGAAGCCGTTAGTCTTGCTCAATGCTGACATCATAGGATGATCCGGTTTAGCAATACTGCGTCTCTAGTTATATCTAATAGCAAGCATTTACATACAGATAAAAGCAACGTAGCTGTAAAATTGTTCCTTCCATCGCCACTTTCGATTAAGAAAATTACTGCTAATGTCTGTTATTCAGAGAAAACTGGAAACCGGACAAACTGGTTCAGTTTCTTGATTTGTACATTTTTACCAAGGTCTGACTATATAGGGTTTTCAGAGAAATCTGCATAAAAACGAGTACGATTAACATCTCAATAATTTGGAGTTATTGCAGCCACTTTAGTTCGTGTATGGAAATTCTACGAAACTTAATCTGAACGAGTCATATATTTTAATTACCAAATAAAACAAGTCAGCTCAGGTTACGCTCAACGAAAAAGTTGAAACTTTCCATGCTCCCCTTTCGATCTAAAAACAAAACGCGACAGACTGGCACCTGACAGGGGTGTGTAAAAAACAGAACAAACTGACCCTCAGTTACTGCGACAGGGGCGTAAAGTGAAAGAGACTGTAGGGTGCAACAACCTTAGTTTACTCTCGATATCTCCGTGCGTAAGTATCGATCCCGGTGCTCCCGTCACACTGTCGGCTGACCTACTTACGCACGCCACAGTTGAAATATTTAGGAGCAGTGTTTTTATTGCAGTTCCGTTGTAGGCATATCGGCATGATATCGCATCGTGGTTTTGTAATGTTTCAGTTGGTGAAGCTTGCTTGGGAAAAATATACACGTAGGTAATTAGAGTTAGTTGTTAAAAAAAAGCTAAATCGTAAGTTAAATCCTTACGAAAATAGAATTTTCCGACCAAAATTTAACTAAGGCCTACTCTTCATAGTAGGTGCGCTAAAAGTATCTATTTAGAAATGACCTAAAAAGGTTAAATAAAAACTTTCAATGATAACAAATTTTCCAGAATGGTTTTTTTAGGTGGGCAATGATCTAGGGCTAGTGTATCCCGATTTTGAAATGTATCAGATGCTAAAAAAGAAGTATAACCTAACCTACATTGTGGTTATGTGATAAATAATTTGCAGAGGCGTCACACTGTTCCCAAACTACCGTCTGTGCCCCCGCCACAATGTATACGCACTTAGAGACAGCCACTTGAGCTGATATTTGTGTGCACAGTGACCTAATAAGATTGTGCGCTTTCGTGTCTCCGATAAATCACTTAGGCGAGTTAGATGTGGGATGGATCGTCTCGTTTAATAGTTTAGGCGTAAACCACCTAAGTATAGTCCAAAAGATCCCAACTACGGTCCAATACTAAATCAAATATCATCGATTAGGTAATTCTTATAGTAATCGTGCAGATCTTAGGCCAAAGATATCATCGATTGGGTGGGGGGATCAAATATCATGTAATAATCGTGCAGGTCTTAGGCCAAAGCTCTTCATTATAAAAAACATGGACAAAACCAAGAAGAAGAATGGGATTTCGGACTGATGCGTAGTTAAGAGTTGAAATAGTGGACCTTAGTTGCAGTACTGGACAATAGTGGTTGCTTATACGTACGGTACCTACTGACGCGATATAATTTTTTGACTGTCTCATAGGTACAGTTCAGTTTGAATATAAGCACGAAAGAAAACTCTTTCCTGGCGCAAGCTCTCCTGGACCTTTTGCGCTCCCTATTTCCTTCAGGTCAGTTATAATGATCGCCATGCAACCATACCTTTGAAACTAAACTTGGCTCCAATGTCCGCTCTCACCTATGGAATTAAATAGCCAGGTTCGCTTTGGATACATTGAGGAGGTCATCATCATCAGTTTTTTAACTGACGAGCTGATCTCAGTATTCATAGCCTTATATATTATATACATATAATAGAGAATTGTATACTGTATACTGCAGATTTATGAATGAAAAAACACACAACTCTTCATCTCCAATGTATTCAAAGATAGTGCATTGAACGGAAGCTTGGCTTTTTCTTAGCATATAAAACATCCAAATATTTGCTCAACTTAGCGATATCGATATGAACAAAGTTCACCGTAGCGATACCCAGGAAATTGAAACTTCCAGTCAATATTCCTCAGTAGTTTTATATGCAAAAGGCTTAAAGATGACTGAACAAGCGACTGCCAAGCACGCAAGAGGGTCGAGTTGCTGAGAGCCTCATTCCGAAACTGAACGAAACTTTGCAGTTATTAAGTTAAGACGAGCTGATGTCACGGCACCTGCAATGCTACTTAGAAAAGTTAATGTTTTAGAGACAATTTTCAAGTGTCTTAAGTCTTAAGGAATTTTAAGTTGGGTGTTTCTTTATTGAATAACCCCTTTTAAGTAATAGAAGGGAATATTACAGTGAAATCATACATCGTTGCACGTAGAGATTAATTAATGATGTAAGAAAGACATTCTATTCTACTATTCCTACCTATATACGGAGGTATATGTTATAAAAGCACATTAGCCCTTCCTTCTTGCTCGTGATTTGTAATAATGATGAGAGCAGGAAGGCAGCTATTGAACGTTAACAGTAGGATGTTTCCTTTAGGTACTTACTTATTACAATCAGTGGGGAGATTTTCGTCCTCGAGCTCTTCAAGTTTGGCCATAACTATTTTAATTTCACGCAAAAACCGTTCTACAAAATATTCATGAAGATTGCCTCGTCCTAAGTAGCCGTTGTTGAAACTTGTTTAATGTTAATAATTCTTCAAGTTTTGCATCAGTTACGGTCTGGAATAAGGCTGCATCTCAAAGTGGAGAGCACTTGAAGCCTTTAGAAGTTCCCCTGGAAACTAGACGCAACTAATAGTGAAACTTAGGATTAAGCGCGCAAAAAGGAGCTTTAGAAGTTTTGCGCCTTAACTATGTAAGCTACATCGCATAAATGTCTAGATTGACAGACTAATGATACAGGACGCGGAATAAACAAAGGATAATTAGAGGCTAAGCTACGTAATTAGGGGTATTATCAATTTCTGTGAAGATTCAGAATGCCAGTGTCAGACGATGAGGATAGCATCCAATATCAGCCTTCGTGGTTGGTTAATGCGATGTAGTGCGGAATATGAAGACTTCTAGCATCAAGGCACGCAATTATACACAAGTTGGCCAAAAATTAGGTGCATTCCCGTTGGCTGTGAGGTTTTGAGACTTAGAATAGATCTCCTAGAAAAGATACTCACCGAGTATGGTGGCGCGAATTGGGGAAGGCCTATGTCCAGCAGTGGACGACTATGGGCTGATGATGATGATGATGTAGGTGCTAGGTAGGTACTATACCTAACTACTTAGAACTACTAATTATGAAATTAGAAATTATTTCTAGAAAATCCCCCGATGGCTTTATTCTGCTTTCACTGGCAACGGGAATGCACTTTTTTTGGCCAACCTGTATATCGTGCCTTCACTTTCCGAACAAACTGTTTGTCTCTGTCACATTCGTTATCATTAAGGAAAGAGCCATGCAATCAAATTTTAACAGAAACGACCATAGTTGTTACGGCTGAAGCTTGGATATGGCGTGAATGTTAATCTTTTAAAATTCAATTAGTAATGCAGGTGCCTTGGATATTAAATCAGATTACTTTCAGATGACCGTTTATATCTCTTAAGAAACAGCCATTACTTTAATTAATTTATTCGTTTTTGAAGTAAGTATCTTTATTATCTAATTTCGCCGAGCGTTGAAAAGTGTCTCGATGATCTTGAATTTTGATATCTTCTTTTCGTCCGAAACTTGTTTCTACGTGAGGCAAGCAAATCATTTGTCTGTTACCAATATTAAAGACTATCTGTGAAAGCAAGTTGGGTGTTGGTAAATCAGAACATAGGTGATTGGTGGCATGCAGATATTTATCAGATTGGAGAAGTCAGAAATATAGAAACAGACCTCTATCTTGGCGTTAGAGTGCATTTTAAGATATGTCTGAGCACCTTGACAGCTCCAATATATGTAATAGCAAATGTACCAATGGTGTACTAAATATTAACCAGGCTCTCAAGTTGAATCTCCCCATTAGGCATCCAGGCTTTAATTTTTTACGACCATGCAGAATAAAGTAAGATGCTATCGCTAAGACAATAAGACAAAAGCTAGAGACTTATTGTCAAACCAAAAGTAAGGAAAGGCCTCGCCTCTCTCAAGTCCCTCTAAACGACAACTACGACCAGCTCAATCTTCCAATGGAAAATCGTTCCATCCGAGGCAAATTAAAACGCATGCATAGGATGCTCGAGAACTAGTTAAATTCTAATTTAACCCGTCACGTGCAGAACGAGAATTGCTGTAATTGGGTCACAGGGCTCGCTTACGGTCGGATTATGCGCAGTTTAAGGGGTTCCTCTATAAATAAACAGTTTAATATATACAAAATTTAAAAATACTTTACGTTTTTCCTTTTTCCTCTTTGTAACACTGCTGAGGATTGCTACTAAAGGGATCTATCTATCAGATATATCGGAGCAGCCATGCTGCATAAAAACATCTGAGCAGGCCTGCACCTCTAACACTGAAGTTCGTAAATTTCGGGGATTTGATTTGTCCAACTAAGGCGTCTTTAGAGAGACAGAGAAAAGTCGCCGAAATTTGCGAACTCCGGTGTTTGTGGTAGCAGGCCAGGCCTCTATTGTCATGGTGGTAGTGTATATATCACAGATGTCATACATATATACCATAGGTCAAGCAAAAGTATCTACTTAGCATGTCAAATGAACTCAGTGAAATCCACTGAGTTGTCCGTCTTTAATGGCAGCTTGCAGCTTTCGGGCATGAAATTTTGTAAGTTGAAGTGAACAAAAACATTAATAATGCCTCCTTAAGTAATATTAAGTGCAACAACACAAAAACATATGAATACTCAAGGGCCTGAGACATAATTATAATCATAGGCAAGTAACAACTTCAGTACAAAATCTGACACGCTCGGCCGCCATACAAATGAATGAACTTGTTTCTTCTATCCAAATCTAATTCTGTGGTATATACTTTCGAGCGCCGTGACAGCTCCGATATATCTGATGGTGACTGTACACGGAAAGAACATGTCCATACACTCCTTACTACCCAAAATACCTTAGCAACATTTTGAGTCATCGTGGTTTCAATGTTTCTAACCATGTCATTCACAGTAGTATTCACTTTACCAGCTTCATTTCTCTTTTGGTATTTTATATCACATCATCAGCCTATGATAGTCCACTGCTGGACGAAGGCCTCTCCTATTAAACTGCGTATAGACGCATTAGGAGGTAAATGCCCATAATCGCCACGCTGGGCAAGCGGATTGGCGATCGCAGTAATTGTGTCTACTATGATGACGCTGCTGCCCATCATCAATCGTTATCAAAAATGGTCAGTGACACTTCAATCCCTTAGTCGACTCTTACGACACCCGCAGGAGGAGTTGGGGTGGTGACCAATGTATTCTTACTGCCGTCACCACACGGCCTATTGGTATACGGTATTTTATATACACGTTAGAAATAGAACAAAAAATATGTGTGGTGGCGAGTGCGTGTTGTTTTATTCATTTTGTGGTCCTTTTGACCCTGCTTGAGTTCAAAATAACTAGTGCCCTTATTCATAAACAAACGCATTTGAAATGTAATTTACATATGAATATTGAAAAACCTTTTTATGTCACATGCACAGATTTACCTCGACTACAAGATGGAGCGCGCGTATAAAGAAATGGAGGAAATTACACAACAATATATCAACGTCCATGAGGTAGGTTATTAAAAAATATACATCACACATGTTTTATTTTTGGACATGTTTTATTTTGTCCACCAGACGAAAACTTAAAAAGTTCTAGTCTAGTCTGTTAAATGTCTGCGTGACGTCACTAACTAACAGAAAATAATACAGTGTGTAAATCTAATACGGGCGATCAATTAAACCAGGCATGGGATTCATTAGTGTAATCATGGATTACAAGGTTTTTTTAAAGTTACTCTTAATTTAGACCCCACAGATTTTTTTAAAGATTATCGGAGCAGCAATGTAGGTACGAACATTTGTTATTGTTGATATGGCAGTTATGTCATCTGCCTTTGAAATTTGCTGTCAACGAGTGCGTAACTCGCGTATGTTGCTCTACATTGCGCGCCGAATTATTTTGTATGGAATATTTTGTTGCTCTAATTTTAAGTAAAAGTTATTTCAATGTACTTATTATGTCGTAAACTAACACCCGTTAAGAGCTTCGCCCTTATTAGACTTACACCCTGCATATGTTGGAGTTATTGCAAATCTAAATCTTGTTATAATCTAAGTAATGAACTAGAATGTAGATATATATTTTTGTAACTTTTTCCATTAGGGTTAGGGTCACCCGCGTCACCACACGTTGGCGTTTCCATAAATATTTTAGTATGGGACACCGAGACTGCCTAATTAAGTTGTGTTCATTATTTCCACCGGAGTTAGTGTAAATTAGGAAAATCAACAAAACGGTGTTTTATACATTAACCAACATAGATATTTTTAGTAATAAAAAGTTAAGATTTAGGATGCATCTCCGTGGAGTTAATAGCAGCGTCGCAATTTACAAGTAAAATTGTATATATGACGGACTTCACGTTCCTGTATGCACTGATGTTACAGGCAATTATTTGTAATTATTTTACAATTATGAAATAGTTACCTTAAAACCAAAATCCATTTACTACCGTCTTCTACAAATTTTTGATTTAAATTTCTTTCTCATGAATCTGTCCACGTTCTCAATTCTATTTATTATGATACCCTGCTTTTCAACTTTCCAAATACACTCGTTTTCTTTGAGTTTCAAAGCTTTTACAAAACTGTCGTAACAAAGAAAGGTTAGGCTCCAACAAAGCGGCCCAATTCTCAACGTAGCGTAAGATGTCTAAATCGATAGCCCGCTGTCGGTCGTATGACCCAATTTTATCTTATTATTATCCGCGTACCCAAGGGCTTGTCTCGACAAGTTCCTTGTAATTCTGGTATGTTCCGATAGCTTGGCGAACGCTCAAACATGTGTCCTATCATGAGTGAACCGCTTAGGAAAATTCTGGAAGCTGAAACATTTTCCCTACCTAGCGTTGAAAATTTCCGGATTAAATCTCGATTCCAAACAGCTCGTTTTTTCCGGATGTTTTCGAAATAATCAATGAAAGTTTCCACTATAATTTTCAACTGTAAACCAATGTGAATTAGATCTAATTTTCACTTTTACCAGGATAACGCGACGTCATCGAAGAAAAGTGAATTGAAATAGATGGCAAGGAGTGACAGTGACATTGATTATGTCTGTAAAAACCCGAAAAAAAAAAACAAAATTTTCATATATTCCCGAAAAACACTATTTGATTTTTTCCGACATTTTCAACGATACCTACCTATGTCTAGTATGGCTGTCAGCATAAAATGAAATTGTGTTTTTAAAATTATTTCGGAAAATAAATTATTTGATTATTTCGAAACCGTGTTCCTTATTACTAAATAAATCGCAGCTTTTGTTAGAGTTAGAGCACTCGCCGATGCCTTATATGTCGTTAGCGTGGTGAAAGATATGCCCTCACCGGGATTCGACCCGGGACTTCCAGCTTCGCAGGCAGGGTTATTACCGAATTTGTTACGAAGGCCGTCAAAACACTTCACATAATTATTTTGTTACGATATTTATTCCTCGAAGTACTAGATCATATTATATTGGTTTTCAACACTCAATTTGCTTGAGCTTGTTTGACAATCGATATAGGCTTTAGTTGTTTGAGAATAAAATCTGAAAAGGATTCTAAATAAGTATTTTATAGGATTTAGTATTACCGGTTGCCGGTTTGACATTCCGTTCAGATTTGTTCAGTAAATGTTAAAGTTAACTTGTTGATTCCAAATTCGAAAATTATTGAAATAATGTTATTTTATCCTTCATTTAATTTAAATTTTATTCTTGAATTATCTTCATTTGGAAACGAAATGTTGTTCTATCGTCTATCTTTAGGATACAGTCATGTATAAAACATGTCATTTGCATGTGTCAGAATTTCGATCACACATAGGTTAGAATAGTTTTTTTAGGATTGTCTTTTATTTGGGATCTAATTATAAGAGCTACAAATGGCTTACTTTCTTTTGTTTTGTCATAATGAAATAGTAAGTAAATTGTATCGCAACGTTTCAGAGAGAGCTGTATCTACCTATAAACAAACTCTTTATTATATCTGTAGATTTATTATATCGTAACACAAAATGAAAAACACAAATCGATGCCTATCATGAATAACGTTGCAATTCAAAATACTACCTAGTTATAGTTTGAGTACAATAAGGTATTATTTAGGATTGCGATTGAGAGAAGTTTACACTGCTGAAATTGACTGATGAGGCGATGTACATCAGTAGTCCAGACAATTTTGCCCGTGTTAAACGCCTCATGAATAGCCCAGTTGCCTAAGTTTCCTGTATAATACGGTAAGCGAAGCTCTTTGAAAATTCAATTCAATCTACAGCCGCCTTCTGCCTAGGCCCGTGGGTACGCTTCTGCCAATTTGCCTTGTAATCGCTACAAATTACTTGTAATAAATTTGTTTATGTGATTATGAAATGTGTTCTCTCAAATGACTGTGAAAGCGATGTTGAAATCTTTGGTATTCTATGTCCCATTAGCACAATATTAGGTCTCTAACACGAGGTTAAATGAATAGTAGGTACCTATAGCCCATAGGTTCTCAAACTTTTTTGTGATAAGAGCGTATTTGATGACTGTGACAATGTAGATAAAAAATAGGTGGTGAGGTCTACTTCAGACCGAAAACGATAGAAAGAGATAACGAAAGTTGAGGTGCGACAGTATCATTCAGATATTCAAATGTCTATAATATCTAAGTGTATGATTTGACGAATGCCCTAGGCAATAAAATACAATGTACAACATTCCAATATTGTACGATAAAATAAACAATAGGATAACTTTACAATAGGTGGTTATCTCGAAAGAGCAAATCTGCTAGGTATTTCTACTACAAATAGCAAAATCCAATACAGCACCCCTTTCGCCACACCCAGTGTTGTAAGCGTAAACCTGTCAGCTCATTGTAAAGCAAATTCCACACGTGTACGCCGTATCAGTAATCAATCAGGCTTGATAATTACACAGTGTGTGCCGGCCTTAACTGTCAGGGTTGGTTACAAGTTATAACTTCCGTGTATAGTAAAACCGTAATGTCTGGAATTTCTTTGGCTTATCCGTGGTAATATTATCGCTAACCTAGTCAGGTATATTCCATTTCAAATACGATGGCCCGATTGCACTGCAAAGTTTTATGTGGCATCGGGCCATGGTATTTGAAATGGAGTATAATAAACCAATAATTTGTTAAGCATTACTTGGGTTGGGAAAATTTAAAACAAAAACCGCATTTGAATAAAATTTCGATATACGAGTTATTAGCTTGGAATCGCATTTGTAGTAATAATGTTAATAAAATTAAAAGTAACACTTAAAATTGACATTGTCGTTGCTCTACGAGTTAGGGTGCGATTATTAATTACTTTCCATAACTCTCGCTTGAAATCGCCAGTGACATGTCTGGAAACAGCGGCCCTAAGTACCGCGAACTTCGAAGTTCGCAAATTTCGGAGATTTGTCTCTGTCACTCTAATGACGCCTTCGTTGGTGTGACAGAGACAAATCCCCAAATTTTGCGAACTTTGGAGTTCGTGGTAGGCCAACACTGCCGTGCTAAGTAAAAAAGACGCATCTCTTATTATAGTAGTTCTATGGGAGATGCGTCCTTTTTAGTTAGCACGGCAGAACAGTGGTAGGTTATCATAATCATCATCATCATAATCATTTATTCGTGAAACATAGGTACATAAATATGATCTTAATAATATAGCTTGTTGAGAATCACTATGTTTTGCCATCAGGCATACGATTTTTGCATGCATGCACACATTATTAACAAAAATAAATAGGTAAAATCTAGATACAATACAACAACCATGCTCTTTAAATAAAATAGGTAATGTGAAACATATTCAAGACAACATAAATATTTAAATTTCATGCAAATTATCAATTTTTATAAATCAATATCATTTAAAAATTGTTGAATACTATAATAACATTTCTTAATTAGTAATAATTTCAATGCATTCTTAAATTGTTCTATTTTTAATTTTTTTAGATTATTTGGGATTTTGTTAAATAATTCTGATCGATGGAAAGGTTATATAATCCATTTATTACCGTCAGCACATAGAAATAGGTACTTGTATGTACAAAAATAAGAACAGACGGAAGCTACGGCATTCGCCGGTGGTTCTGGCGTGATTGCATGTGACTGTCATAAATGCCTGGGTACTAACTTCCTACTAATTAGCAATTCCATAGGAAGTTTATGGATTTGCAACGACTCACTGAACATTCCTAATGCTATAGGAATCCAGCGGTTGGCGAGGTTAAACACCTGTTGTGACAAGGCTGTCGTTTAACGGTTCTGTGCCGATTGTATAGTCATATCACATCACATCATCAGCCTTTGATAGTCCGCTGCTGGACGAATGGGCCTGTAAAGATATATACAGGAGAAATGTTTTTAATATGAGCATTACGGTATTCAATAAGTTACCAAATGAATTGCGGACATTGTCGGGGGAATTATTTAAACGATGTTTAACAAAATGGCTGCGGGATAAATGTTTTTACAGCGTTAAGGATTATTTAAATTTTAAGGAACCGATGACATTGTATTAATTTAATTTATAATAGTATTTTTGTGACATTTGTATAATAGTAGTAGACCTGGACATTCTGTTTAATTTATAAATTGTTATTCTATAGCTTTGAAATATTTATATGCTTGCTTGCTTGCTGAATACAAGGATCTTATTAATAATTAACACCTTTAATGTACTGTATTCTGATAAATAAAGAATTTTGAATTTTGAATTTTGAATTTTTGAAGGCCTCTCCTATTAAACTATGCGTATAGACGCATTAGGAGGTAAATGGTCATGATCGCCACGCTGGGCAAGCGGATTGGCGATCGCTGTAATGTGTCTACAATGATGACGCTGCTGCACATTTTTGATAACGATTGATTGTATAGTATAAAATCACACCGGTTGCGTGTGTAGAACGTGCGCGTTGTAGAGTATGTAAATGTCATATTAGATGGCATACCGCTTACGTGCCGTGCACGTGCGCGTGACGTGCTAGCAGTGTGCCATCTACTATGAGACTTCCGAAACTACAACGCGCACGCCACACCCACGTGCATATAACGTGCTCGGGCGTGAGGCATGAGATGGTATTTCAAAATTATTTGTCAAATTTTTTTTTAGTTTCAGCGACGAGTGAACTTTCTATAATCATTTAATGTCAAGGTTTTTTTGTATTATTATACGATTGGTAATGGTAAGATATAGTAAACTAGATTATCTGTCCCGCTTATACCAACATATTAGTTTGTAAAAGACGGGACGGGAAGTATCGTCGGGGATAATGCAGTACCGCGTAACTAACACATGCAGATAAAGATTAGATTCCATAGAAGTATGTTTGAAATAAGAATCTTATTGACATGTGTTAGATACGCGGTACTGCATTATCCCGACGGCATGTCTCGTCTCGTGGCGACATACTATCGCACTAATAATTTGATAAGACAGTATTTCTCATATAGATTTGTGACTTGTCGTAGCCATGTACAGAAAGTTACAGATGTAGTGAGAAATGACTTGCCTTCGGAAACGTTCGTCAACGTCATGCTGTTTCAGTCTATCACACTGAGGCTGACAGTAATAGCTGTCATGCTACTTCAGACTCGGTGACACTGTCTGAAACAGTATCCCCCTTATTCATAAACGTCTGCTAACTTAACAAGCCGCTAATAATTGCTTGTCCCTTTTGCTCTTATGGACACATGGTTAAGACCGAAAGGGACAAACAATTATTAGCGGCTTGTTAAGTTAGCAGACGTTTATGAATAAGGGGGTATGTGTTTACGAACGTTTCCGAAGGCAAGTAATTTCTCACTACACCTGTAACATCATATTCTCTATATGTTTATATAATGAACAGAAAGCTCTACGCAGGAGCTACTTTACAAATAAGCATCAAAATGTTGAACTTCCAGGAAAACCTTAACTTTCAAACACGGTCGTGACACACCTGTCAAACTAAATAAGAAATACCCGACTATTCCGACCATAGACAATGGTGTCCACATAGGCCACGGTCAATTCAAGTCCAAGGGAACTTAAGAATAGCCCTGAGGCCTCCAATTAAAACGAACTACGGAATTGTGACGTCACAGATAGACAATAGCCAACTGACGTTTTTGAATAAAGAACGGGAGTTATTATAACATCATTGTTATTACTTTATAAATAGTGGTTAAGTTATTGAAGCTATGAATGTTTTCAGCAAACGGCATTTTCGCAAGAAATGGTTGTTTTCTTTTAGCTACTTGAATTATTTTTTAATCATTCTATTTTGTAACCGTCGAGTAAAATGCATAAGTAACCAATTTTGGTTACATTAGTGGAGCGCGCCTTTAAGTTGTGCATTAATTTTATTGGTTGCTATGCATTTTATAAAAAATAAATAAAGACTGGTGGGGACTTATAGGTATACGTTATGCAGTGGGGTATGGGCTCTTAATAAATAAAATAAATAATAATGTATCTTTAGCTGATATGCCCCAAAAGGTACTAAATGTAGGCGGTATTGATGGTTAGTGACAAATGTCAATTTAGTTCTTCATGACAACTACGTTTTCAGATAAAAAGGCTCGGAAAAATGGAACTCTACAGCACTCTATGTCAAAATGACAAATTTTAAGAGATTTCTCGAAATCTGTTTCGTGTTGTCAGTATGACAAAGATCCCGAGTGGTCTAGAGATCCATTTGGTTGTCTATACACAATCTGAATGCATTCCTTCATACATAATGGGTACAGTCGCCATCAGATCTATTGAAACGGCCACGGTGCTCAAAAATATCTGAACTATAACGTCATGACAACATACAGTCGAATTGAGAACCTCCTTTTTTTGAAGTCGGTTGATAAAGGACCTTGTGAGCACCCGTTCCTATTTATCTGATGGCGACTGTACTGTACAAACTGTCACGTAAATTGTTTATTTATTAAAGCACTTACATATGTATATTGAAATAGCTGCACGTTTTACATTGCAATGCACGTTCCATTTGCATAGCCATTTGACAGTTAATATGCTTTAGTATAATAATCATTGTACGAGAGGATCATACAATGTTCAATTCTGAATAAAATAAAACCTTGTGGAATTGTGGTCTACACGATTATTAGCTATTTTACAATGATAACACGATTATTTTCGGCCTAACCGATAAACATAAGGACCCTTAACACACACAAGTCACACAACATACAATTTTAACCTTTATGTGAAGTTAGTAAGTTTGCTATTGATAATAAAGCTAACATAAAAGCTGATAAAATCGGTGATCTCGGACAAATTTTAAGGCCTCCGCTATCTGGTGCAGTTATCCGGAACGAACGCTTGTCTAACAAGAAATTGTATGATCGGCGCTAACTGGTGCGTGCGTGTGCGGCAGATTTAAAGGCCAAGCCACACCGATTGCGTGGATAAGCGGTGTGCCATCTACTAAAAATTTCATAAACTACAACGTGCACGCCGCTCGTGCACGTTCATACAATTTCTTGTTAAACGAGCGTACTGCACACGCTTAGGGTATGGCTCAGCCTTAACACTGAGCGGAATTCGCGCGTCTACAGCTAGCATAGGCCCTTACCATATAGTATTGCGGAAATGTTAAATCATGGCACGTTTTGTGATTCAGCTGTTAACAGGCGATTCACACGTCATATTACGAGTGTATTCATCGACGGTTTACGATAATTGCCATTAGTTACGATCAAATCAATTTACTGTAGCATAATGGTTGGCCGTTTCCCAGTTGTCTTTCTTATGGGTCGCATTTTTATATTTGTTTCGTCCTAAAGTCTCACTTATCCAACTTTTGTGTAATTTTATAATTCAAGGTCCAAAAGAGGGAATTTATGGATACAAATTCGTACATTACGAATATTACGATACCAGTGCAAAACAATGAAATTCAAAACGAGTGGCGATAAATTAAAACACGAACAAAGAGTTCTTCCGAAGTTTCGACCTGACATGAACCAATTCTCAAACTAGTGCGTAAAAAAAGCATCTGTACTGAAAACAGTAATATAATCGAACGTATAGTAATAAACTGGACTGGTCATTTTTAACTCTTGTCCGGACCAGTGGCGTGCACAGGGTTTTTGGTCAGGGTAGGCAATTTTTTTTTACCTGACGAACGAATTATTTTGAATTACATGTATGTACACACTTCCACTAAAATTCTACCTATAACATGCGACAAAAACTAAGTCTTATTTATTTTATTTATCTCGACCGTAAGTCTCGATGTAACTAGTGATCAAACAGATCGCTAGTGTTTCCCAGCAGAAATACAACCAGCCAGCTAAAATTTTCGTACCTACCTAATTTACGTGATTTGGCTTGATCTACGGCTACTACGGATACGGACTAACCTAACAACAACTTTTGAAATAATTACGATACAACTGTTGCATACACGTACCTTTACAAACTTCTTTTGTTTTAATTGTTAAAAACTGCTAAATCAATACGTAAACGAGACACAACTCAGTCATCATTCACAATTTTATTAAAACTCATATCATAATTCAGTCACGCACGGCCACATCTAACACAATTACACTAAAAATTAAATCGAAAACGTAAGAAAATCGCTCCATATCGAACTATACATAATAACAATAAAAGAGTTTTGATATTTTTCACAAATTATCTGCTTCTAACCTTCAAAAGTGTATTCCATTGCAAATTTCAACAAAAGGACTGTTTGTATTTGTAAACAAATAAACCGGACATATATTGTAACGCCTCTCATTCAAGTAAAAATCATACCAAAGGAGACCTTTTTAATTTGGCCACGACTTTGCGCGACCAGTAGACCTACCGCGAACGATTGACGTGTTGCAGACTGACTCTGTCGCACTTACGTTCGAATGTACAAGTGCGAGAGCGAGGCAAAACTTAATTCGTGGTAGGCCCTCAACGAAGGCGACTCCATAAGTTGAGATACCAATATCGGCTCTCTCTCGCACTTATGGCATAGGCGCAGCCTATTTTCGTTCTTGTGTGCGTCATTTTCTATCTATGTGTGAACTGGGCAAAAATATGTATATAGTTCACGGACATGTTTACACAAACGCACGGTGTGAGTATGTGTGTTTTTGCAGGCTGTAATAGCAGTTGCCTTATCCCAGGTAGCGCTCTCCGCGACCTCCGCGTTCTGTTCTGGCGCAGCCGCGCGCGAATCCCGCCAATGCGATCGTATGCGAGCCGAGTCGCGCGCAAATTTAAATCGCCGCGAGCTCCGTTAATACTAAACGGATAAGTGGATTTCTTTCAGAAAACATTACATATTATTATTATGGAGACGAATACGTGTATGTATATTCTATTCTGCTAGGGTAGGCAGTGCCTATTTGCCTATATGGAGTGCACGCCACTGGTCCGGACATATAAGCAATAACTTTATTCGCGTTTTATTACCGGTACACCCATGTTGTAAATAAGCATTAGTTACGCTAAATGTTTACTCCAAACGTATGGTAATGTTGCTTCTAAAAATATATATACAATTTAGATCCTTACGCCTCAGAGATAAGTTCAGATCTGTATACACATAATTAGGCGTGACAATACTCTGAATTTATGAGTTTGTCTTACATGAACGTTTGCAAGTGTTTAGACGGTTGGAAATAGAGCATCCGCAGTGGAAATGCGACTAGTACAAGACGTACGAAACAGGTTTTCGAAAACAAACTGTCAAGGTTTATAAAAGCTCTGCCAGACACGCGTTTCGAGCGAGAAGTGTGCATCGCGACCCGCTAACGCCGCGGTCTCAAAGCGCACGAGTCTGGCAGACCCTTCCAGTTTTTTTTTTTTGGCTATCTAGTAGTTCTAGTACGACTGCGATTAAAATAGAGGAAGGTAAATACGTACTTTTTACAAGCAAGTTGGTATGTGTTGGTGTATTTGGGTGAATATTCGGCGTTTTTACTTTCGTCGTTATCGTCTCGGCAAATGGGTATTGTTCAAGAAATGACCATGAATTTTATTTAATGTAAACGTAATACAGTACCAATACCAAGTCATGTTGTTGCTACTCATCCTTCCGTTTCGGTAATAAACGCGGGACGACAATGACGAATTCGAGCGGTTAAAACGCTCTTCGTAGAATCACCCATTTATTCTTTTCGGTAGAGAAAATGTTTTCTATAGTTCTTTTTTAATCTCCGAAACGTGGCCAATAGGCGGCATGAGCAAGCTCATTTAAAGTGTGTCAATACCGTCAATTAACAAACAAAATAAGAAGCTACAACCTTGTCCGAGTAATTGGAAGCTTCTCACATTAACACAAGCTCTCCCGTAGGCACTTTTAGTTACAAAAATATCTAGATTACTAACGAAAAGCCGAGCCACACAACAATATGACAGTTGTTAAACTCCAACACGCACGCCACGCACACGCATTCGGTGTAGCGTGGCCTTTAATAATTTACAATTACGAAATTATACACGGTGCTCGCGAGCATTGCGAAAGATTTTAACTATGCATTCTAGACATCAAAATAAACAAACATTATGAGACCTAATGTCAAATTCAACAAAAAAAAATACTTTTTAACATTTTGAATACTTTTTATTAGAACAACAATTTGTTAAAATTAATTTTAATGTTTTTTTAGGGACAGGTTGTTTCGTCAAGTCTATTCTTATTTTTTGATTGTCAGGCAAAAGGTGTAAGCATTGTAACCAAAAAGAACTTTTATGACGAGTTACGTCGAAAAACATATTTCGAAAAAAGGTTAATTATCTCTGGAACCAAGCCGAATCCAGGAAATTTTATATAACCTTAAATACTCTAAATATGCTCAGGAATTCAGCATTAAAATCTTTCGGAATGCTCACGTGCACCGTGTAACTTTTTATACGGGCGATATAAGTAAAATAAATAAATGGATTTCTGAGAAATATAAAAAAAAATAGAATCATAAACAAACACTGTGATTGCGAACCTTCCCCTTTTATGGTAACTTGTTCATATGTTCATTTTAATGTATTATTTAAGTATCTCGATCCCCATTCTGATGTCAGTGAAATACATGTATCACAGATTAAATCATTGACCGTGTTAATTCAACAAACACGTTGTTTTTGCATCGACAATAGTGAAATCGGCAAACGAAAGCCACTTTATCAATTAACAATTACTCTATTTTTTGTCCACACAATTGTTCCAGTTAGAACCGACCTTAATCTGTGATTGGATCATTAATTGCGTCGTTTAAGCCGTTTAAAAAGTTAACGAATAGTCTATGGGTGTGCCAGTTTTTGCGGAGTCCTGTTTGGACCCGGTTTTATTTATAAAGCTACCTGGGTGTTGTTGCAATCACTTGCTACAAGGCTTACGTCCAGTATAAGTTTCCGTATCATTATTATGGATTTTGGGGGTTGGTTTTATACTGGTTTTTCCTGTCCTTGCGTTCCAAATTGTGTGCACAATGGTAATACGACGGACGGGTTGGCACAGGTGGTCGCTCGAGGCCGGTCCATATCCTGCGGCATTTGTAAAACACCTTGTTTCTATGCTGGTTTCGGTGGTTATTTTCATACGAGTTATATGGGTCTGACACGATAATTTGCTAAGAAAACATCGACATAGATTTGTATAGGTAGTACATACATTATTTCGTTGCCGTTGCAATTTGCTAGAGCGCTTACAGTTAATGAGCCCATTGGAAGTCTGCGAAACTGTGAAGCAACTATAATTGAATTAGTTTGTAAGTGAAGCCAATATCCTGTCTAAGGCTTACAAAAAGCATTTATCAAGCTAAACCGATCTCGTCGTAGACAGTTCTGATGGTTTTTAATCAACAGACACGCAATAGTCACTCGTCTGCAATAAATTATGAACTGTTCTGTCAAGCGAACAACTTGATTGGCAACATTCTGGGAACAGTTTACCGCGTTGGATTAAATTTCGCGACATGAAAACCTCGAGCATTACGATTCCAGTCAGCCTGAAAGATTAGTTTGAATGTTTAAACCTTGCGTGACAGACGGAGCGTAGAGTTACCGGCAAAATGCCGGCATGGCATGGCAGGAATAACTTACATTGACTGCTTGAGCTGACGCGACATTATACGCGGCAGACCTGTATATCATTGCACAAAAAAATAAGCT